>APFE030290237.1:6123-20355 GCA_000404065.3 Pinus taeda
TGATGCCTCTGTCATCAAAGTCTCTGACTGTTATTGCCTATGTCAACTAAAAACTCTGCGCTTCTGCTGACTCAGCCTTTCTGCACTGTTGTCAATCCTTCTCTGCGCTCTTCAATATCTGACTGCTCTAGCCTCTGTCACTTTGATCTCTAACTGCATCAATCCCATTGATTCCTCCCGCTACTATGTACTTTGGGCTCCCATAGCAAGGTACGATCCATGAGATAAAACCTCTCAATGGACCCTGCCCAATTTTAGCCTTATTGGGACTATCACTTCACATCGCCACACCTCACACCTGGAGGTATGGTTGCATGTGATCCCTTTGCTGACTATAATTTTGGCTCCTCCACAATTGTCTAAGACTTCTTCTGGGATTGCATGTTGAGAGGTAATTTACTCTCCCTCTCAACCACCAAGTCTCTAACATTTTCCTTGCTCCTCAGGGCTTTGCATGCATCTTGAACCTTGAGAGCATACATGTTCTTAACTCGTGAACCGATCTGTTTCACTTGTCTCATGGTGACGTGTCTAAGGAAAACATTTCCATTACTAAAGACAACATCGTAGCCTTTGTCCTCCAACATCGCGACTGATACCAAGTTCTTCTTCAGTTCAGGCACATACTTTACATGTGTCAAGGTGATAGAAGCTCCATGCTCCCTCTGAAAAGCAACCGTGCCCACTCTTGAAGCACTAAACTTTTCGTCGTCACCCATCTCTATACGAATCTTGAGGTCTTTCTCCTCCAAGGTACTGAATAAACTTTTATCGCCGGTCATGTGGAATGAGGCTCCACTGTCAAGATACCAACCACAACCCATCATCGATGAAACAATGCATGTGATGAGAGTAAAGTCCAACTGATAGGCTAATGCCTCACCTTCTGATCCATCCAAGGATCCCTTCTTCGACTTCTTTGATGGGCAATTAGTTGCATAATGATCCATCTCGTGACAATTAAAGCATCTCACTTTAGATTTGTCACCCTTCTTCCCTCCATGAGAAGAATTCGATTCGGAATGGGATGCCTTTCCCTTCCCTTTCCTTGCCTTACTTGCTAAGGCCAAATTTTCTTCATCCTCATCCTTGGATGAAGAACCATCTCATGTGCTCCTCTTGATCTCCTCCTGCATGAGATCTGACCACAGTCGTTCCCAATTCGGCAGTTTCTCCCTTCCATTCACATAGTCGTGGTAGCTATTCTAGCTCTTTGGAAGGCTAAGGAGAGCGAGGTACACCATATCGTCATCGACAGTAGTTATTCCCACACTTCCAAGCTCATCTCTACAAGTGGTGAGCTTGTTCAGATATCTTGAAATAGTATCACCGTTCTCCATCTTGATTCTTCAAAGCTTATCCTTGAGTTCCAATTTCCTCCAGTCTCTACTGTTCTGGTAGAGGTCCTTCAATGCCTTCGACATTGAATATGGAGTATCCTTCCCATGGAGACATGAGATAATTTTGTCTCTAGAACTCCCTCAAGGATGATCTGTCTTGCCCTCGCCACACACTTCTTCCACTCAGCCAATTGTTGTGCATTAGTTGAAGCTGGGATTTCTTGATCAATGAAATCCTTCAAGCCATTGTCTTCTAATATAGCCTCCATGTGATCTTTCCATGCTATGTAATTCGAGCTTCCTTCCAAGGCATACTTGAGTCTCAAGCCATAGAACGCCATTGGCCAACCTTGAAGTATGATAAGAAACTTCAAACTTCAAATTCTCTTCTCTGTATACTGTTCATAGCTTTGATAAACTTTGCTCCGATAAAACTATCCGATACCATGTAGAATTTCCTGCAAATTCTCTACAAATCTACCTCTGAGATCTATGTAGAAAATTTGACTGTATATTAACTCAATAATGCAATATACCAAAGCAAAATACTATAATCTACGTCTACTATCAAACTTGCGGAAGCTTAAAGATAGAGAAAGAATCAGAGCTGAACACATATAGCCATAAGAAGAAGAATCAATACACATGAAACACAAAAAATACTCAGGGGAAAGCCTCAGCTAAAAACCCCATTATCTGTATTATCATACAAGGTGGAAACACATCAGAATTATACAAAGCCTTAGCTCTCATAGCTAGCCAGCTCTCAGTACAATCCCCCTCGATGCTTTCAGGCAATCAAAGCTTCTCACAAGCCTTCTCCTCTACCATCCAAGCTCCTATTTCCTTGCGCAGTTTCTCTGGGTGATCCTCCTGTTACCAAGTGGAAGACTGATCACTCACACTGATCCTACACCCTGTCAGAACTGCACAATCCTCCTATGCATTAATCCTTCTACATGCATGAGTTTCCTTTATAGGAGAAAACATGCAACTGATAGTACATTGTCCTTGACATTTAGCTCAAATGGCTCTTTCTCAGAACAGACACACATGAGTTTTTGATAAGGGAATCTTCAGTTATCTGGAGTACACTGGGTGAGTGCATGCATGCATCAACTAACTGATAACTCACAATTAGTTCCTCAAACAATTTGGAACTAATTTAACTAGACTTAACTTAGTAAATTGAGCTAACTAATTACAACTCAAATATAACTCAATCTTATCTCCTTAATTAAGGGATAATGCATTAATCCTTCTACATGCATGAGTTTCCTTTATAGGAGAAAACATGCAACTGATAGTACATTGTCCTTGACATTTAGCTCAAATGGCTCTTTCTCAGAACAGACACACATGAGTTTTTGATAAGGGAATCTTCAGTTATCTGGAGTACACTGGGTGAGTGCATGCATGCATCAACTAACTGATAACTCACAATTAGTTCCTCAAACAATTTGGAACTAATTTAACTAGACTTAACTTAGTAAATTGAGCTAACTAATTACAACTCAAATATAACTCAATCTTATCTCCTTAATTAAGGGATAATCTCCTTAATTTAAGGGATAACTGTTGCATGACTTCAGAAAGACTTCTAACTTGAATTTATCCAACTAATTAACTCAAGATGAATTAATTAGTTATTTTTCAAGCAGTTGGTGAGACTAAATTCGAATTTAATTCACAATTTTAATTCAAGGACAAATTAAAATTGGAATATTCTAGATTCTATTTTTATCATTTCTTGTTGCTCTTTTCAACACTCCCTCTCAACAAGAAAGGAATTCAACTCGATCCCAATCCTGAACCTTTGGAATGTTTTGCATGCAACACTTCTCTCTAGTGTTGTTGCTCCAGCAATTCTAAAAACAAAAAAAACATCCAACCTGAAGCAAAATGATGCCTCTGTCACCAATGTCTCTGACTGCTATTGCCTCTGTCAACTGAAAACTCTGTGCTTCTTTTGACTCATCCTTTCTGCATTGTTGTCAATCCTTCTCTATCCTCTTCAGTATCTACTGCTCTAGCCTATGTCACTTTGATCTCTGATCGCATCAATCCCACTGATTCCTCCCGCTACTATGTACTTTGGGCTCCCATAGCAAGGTACGATCCATGAGATAAAACTTCTCAATGGACCCTACCCAATTTTAGCCTTCTTGGGACTATCACTTCACATCGCCTCGACTCACACCTGGAGGTATGGCTGCATGTGATCCCTCTACTTACTCTAATTGTGGCTCCTCCACAATTGTCTGAGACTTCTTCTGGGACTGCATGTTGAGAGGTAATTTACACTCCCTCTCAACAACCAAGTATCTAACATTTGCCTTGCTCCTCAAAGCTTTGCATGCATTTTGAACCTCAAGAGCATACAGGTTCCTAACTCGTGAACTGATTTGTTTCACCTATCTCATGGTGATGTGTCTAAGGAAAGCCTTTCCCTTACTAAAGACAACATCGTATCCTTTATCCTCCAACATCGCCACCGATACCAATTTCTTCTTCAATCTAGGCACATACTTCACATCTGTCAAGGTGATAGAAGCTCCATGCTCCCTCTGAAAAGCAACCGTGCCCACTCCTGAAACACTAAACTTTTCGTCGTCACCCATCTCTATGCGCATCTTGAGGTCTTTCTCCTCCAAGGTATTGAATAAACTTTTATCACTGGTTATGTGGAATGAGGCTCCAATGTCAAGATACCAACCACCACCCATCATCGATGACACCGTGCATGCGATGAGAGTAAAGTCCATTTCAAACTGAGAGGCTAATGCCTTCGATCCATTCAAAGATCCCTTCTTGGACTTCTTCGATGGGAAATTAGTCGCATAATGACCCATCTCGTGAAAATTAAAACATCTCACTTTAGATTTGTCACCCTTTTTCCCTCCATGAGAAGAATTCGATTTGGAATGGGACATCTCCCCCTTCCCTTTCCTTGCCTTACTTGCTAAGGCCAGATTTTCTTCATCATCATCCTTGGATGAAGAACCATCTCGTGTGCTCCTCCTGACCTCCTCTTGCATGAGATCTGACCACAGTCATACCCAATCCGACAGTTTCTCCATTCCATTCACGGAGTCCTGGTAGCTATTCTAGCTCTTTGGAAGGCCAAGGAGAGCGAGGCTCACCATATCATCATTGACAGTAATCATTCCCACACTTGAAAGCTTGTTCAAATATGTAGTAATAGTATCGTTGTTCTCCATCTTGATACTTTGAAGCTTATCCTTAAGCGCCAATTTCCTCTGGTCACTACTGTTTTGGTAGAGGTCCTTCAATGTCTCCCACTTTGAATATGGAGTATCCTTCCCATGGAGACTCGAGACAATATGGTCTCGAACTCCCTCAAGGATGATCCGTCTCGCCCTCGCCACACACTTCATCCACTCAGCCAACTATTGTGCATTAGTTGAAGCTGGCTTTGGGATTTCTTGATCAATCAAATCCATCAAGCCATTGTCTTCTAATACAACCTCCATGCAATCTTTCAATACTATGTAATTTGAGCTGCCTTCCAAGGCATACTCGAGTCTCAAGCCATAGAACGCCATTGGCCAACCTTGAAGTATGATAAGAATTCGATTTGCACATGCAACTCTAAACTTCAAACTTCAAATTCTCTTCTCCATATACTATTCACAACTCCAATAAACTTTGCTCTGATAAACCTAGCTCCAATACCATGTAGAATTTCTTGCAAATTCTCTTCAAATCTAGCTCTCAGATCTATGAAGAAAATCCGACTGTATATTAACTCGATAATGCAATATACCAAAGTAAAATACTAAATCTACTTCTATTATCAAACTTGCGGAAGCCTAAAGATAGAGCAAGAATCGGAGTTGAACACATATAACCATAATAAGAAGAATCAATACAAATGAAACACAAAAAATACTGAGGAGAAAGCCTCAACTAAAAACCAAACTATCTGTATTATCATACAAGGTGGAAATACATCAGAATTATACAAAGCCTTAGCTCTCACAGTTAGCCAGCTCTTAGTACAATCCTCTTGGATTCTCACAGGCAATAAAAACTTCTCACAAGCCTTCTCCTCTGCCCTCCAAGCTCCTATTTCCTTGCGCAGTTTCTCTGGGTGATCCTCCTATTACCAAGTGGAAGACTGATCACTCACACTGATCCTACACCCTGTGAGAACTACAGAACCCTCATGTGCATTAATCCTTTTGTATGCATGAGTTTCCTTTATAGGAGAAAACATGCAACTGATAGTACAGTGTCCTTGACATTTAGCTCAACTGGGTCTTTCTCAGAACAGACATGCATGAGTTTCTGATGAGGGAATCTTCAGTTATCTAGAGTACATTGGTTGAGTGCATGCATGCATCAAATAACTCATAACTCACAATTAGTTCCTCAAACAGTTTGGAACTAATTTAACTGGACTTAACTCAGTAAAATAAATAACTAATTACAACTCAAATATAACTCAAATTTATCTCCTTAATTAAGGGATAATATCCTTAATTTAAGGGATAACTGTTGCATGATTTCAAAAAGACTTCTAACTTGAATTTCTCCAACTAATTAACTCAAGATGAATTAATTAGTTATTTTTCAAGCAGCTGGTGAGACTAAATTCAAATGTAATTCACAATTTTAATTCAAGGATGAATTGAAATTGGAATATTTTGGATTCTATTTTTATCATTTCTTGTTGCTATTTTCAACACTCCCTCTCAACAAGAAAGGAATTCAATTCAATCCCGATCTTGAACCTTTGGAATGTTCTGCATGCAACACTTCTCTCTAGTGTTGTTGCTTCAACAACTATAGAAACAAAAAAAACATCCAACCTAAATCAGAATGATGCCTCTGTCATAAAAGTCTCTAACTACTATTGCCTCTGTCAACTGAAAACTCTGCGCTTCTGCTAACTCAAGCTTTCTGCACTGTTGTCAATCCTTCTTTGTGCTCTTCAATATATAACTTCTCTAGCCTCTGTCACTTTGATCTCTGACTACATCAATCCCACTGATCCTCCCGCTACTATGTACTTTGGGCTCCCATAGCAAGGTACGATCCATGAGATAAAACCTCTCAATGAACCCTGCCCAATTTTAGCCTTCTTGGGACTATCACTTCACATCGCCCCACCTCACACCTGGAGGTATGGCTGCATGTGATCCCACTACTGACTCTAATTTTGGCTCCACCACAATTGTCTGAGACTTCTTCTGGGACTACATGTTGATAGGTAATTTACTCTCCCTCTCAACCACCAAGTCTCTAACATTTTCCTTTCTCCTCAAGGCTTTGCATGCATCTTGAACCTCAAGAGCATACAAGTTCTTAACTCATGAACCGATCTATTTCACCTATCTTGTGGTGATGTGTCTAAGGAAAACCTTTCCCTTACTAAAGACAACATCGTAGGTAGCTCCATGCTCCTTCTGAAAAGCAACCACGCCCACTCTTGAAACACTAAACTTTTCGTCATCACCCATCTCTATATGCATCTTGAGGTCTTTCTCCTCCAAGGTACTAAATAAACTTTTATCGACGGTCATGTGGAATGAGACTCCACTGTCAAGATACCAACCACAACCCTTTATCGATGACACCATGCATGCAATGAGAGTAAAGTCCATTTTGAACTGAGAGGCTAATGCCTCACCTTCCGATCCATTCGAGGATGCCTTCTTAGACTTCTTCGATGGGCAATTAGTTGCATAATGACCCATCTCGTGACAATTAAAGCATCTCACTTTAGATTTGTCACCCTTCTCCCCTCCATGAGAAGAATTCTATTTGGAATGGGACGCCTCCCCCTTCCCTTTCCTTGCCTTACTTTCTAAGGCCATATTTTCTTCATCATCATCCTTGGATGAAGAACCATCTCGTGTGCTCCTCCTGATCTCCTCCTGCATGAGATCTGACCACAGTCGTTCCCAATCCGACAATTTCTCCCTTCCATTCATAGAGTCCTGGTAGCTATTCCAGCTCTTTGGAAGGCCAAGAAGAGCAAGGCTCACCATATCATCATCGGCAGTAGTTATTCCCACACTTCCAAGCTCATCTCTACAAGTGGTGAGCTTGTTCAGATGTGTAGAAATAGTATCGTCATTCTCCATCTTGATTATTCAAAGCTTATCCTTGAGCGCCAATTTCCTCTAGTCATTACTGTTCTGGTAGAGGTCCTTCAATGTCTTCCACATTGAATATGGAGTATCCTTCCCATGCAGACTTGAGACAATATGGTCTCGAACTCCCTCAAGGATGATCCGTCTCGCCCTCGCCACACACTTCTTCCACTCAGCCAACTCTTGTGCATTAGTTGAATCTAGCTTTGGGATTTCTTGATCAATGAAATTCTTCAAGCCATTGTCTTCTAATACAACCTCCATGCAATCTTTCCATTCTATGTAATTCGAGTTGCCTTCCAAGGCATACTTGAATCTCAAGCCATAGAATGCCATTGGCCAACCTTGAAGTATGATAAGAATTTGATTTTCACCTGCAACCTCGAACTTCAAACTTCGAATACTCTTCTTCGTATACTATTCACAGCTCCGATAAACTTTGCTCCGATAAGCCTAGCTCCAATACCATGTAGAATTTCCTACAGATTCTCTACACATCCCCTCTGAGATCTATGTATAAAATTTGGCTGTAGATTAACTTGATAATGCAATATACCAAAGCAAAATACTATAATCTACTTCTACTATCAAACATGCGGAAGCTTAAAGCTAGAGCAAGAATCAGAGTTGAACAAATATAACCATAAGAAGAATAATCAATACACATGAAACATAGAAAATACTCATGGGAAAGCCTCAGCTAAAAACCCCACTATCTGTATTATCATACAAGGTAGAAATTCATCAAAATTATACAAAGCCTTAGCTCTCACAGCTAGCCAGCTCTCAGTACAATCCTCCTCGATGCTCATAGGCAATCAAAGCTTCTCACAAGCCTTCTCCTCTTCCCTCCAAGCTCTTATTTCCTTGCGCAATTTCTCTGGGTGATCCTCCTGTTACCAAGTGGAAGACTGATCACTCACACTGATCCTACACCCTGTCAGAACTGCACAATCCTCCTATGCATTAATCCTTCTACATGCATGAGTTTCCTTTATAGGAGAAAACATGCAACTGATAGTACATTGTCCTTGACATTTAGCTCAATTGGGTCTTTCTCAGAACAGACATGCATGAGTTTCTGTTGAGGGAACCTTCAGTTACCTGGAGTACACTGGTTGAGTGCATGCATGCATCAACTGGCTAATAACTCACAATTAGTTTCTCAAACAGTTTGGAACTAATTTAACTGGACTTAACTCAGTAAACTAAGCTAACTAATTACAACTAAAATATAACTCAATCTTATCTCCTTAATTAAGGGATAATCTCATTAATTTAAGGGATAATTGTTGCATGACTTCAGAAAGACTTCTAACTTGAATTTCTCCAACTAATTAACTCAAGATGAATTAATTAATTATTTTTCAAGCAGCCAGTGAGACTAAATTAGAATTTAATTCACAATTTTAATTCAAGGACAAATTAAAATTGGAATATTATGGATTCTATTTTTATCATTTCTTGTTGCTATTTTCAACACATTGAACTATAGTTGTTTGTCCCTGATGTCCACTTTAATCTTTTGTACATGTGGGTTCTCCTGTAGCGAGGCCCACATCTACATGGTATTCTAAAAAATATGGTTGCATTTCTTAACTGTAGCTTCTAGGAATTCCATATTGGCCTTAATAGCAGCCTCGCATTGCTCTCGAACTTCTGGAGGTGTTGTTGGATTTAGCTTCCTCTGCAACTTTGTGACCTGCATCTGCATCTCAAATTTAACTCGTTCAACCTCTGGTTTGCACTCCTTCACTGTGAATTCCAGCTTGTGGAGCTTTTCTTTGGAAGTCTATTTAGTCTATATGAGTAGCTCTAGCAGCTCAAGTAATGTAAACTTTGAAACGGGAATTGTAAACTCAAAACGGGAACTCTGGCCAAAAAATCCTGAAAAAACATCAAAAACAGTGCTAAAAATGAAAATTGTGTATACTGGAACAATGATTTTATTTTTTAGGGGTCAATTTTGAACATGTTTTAAAAATGGCAGTGACTACGAAATTTATATGAAATTTTCATGCAAAATATAGCTTCAAAACGAAAAAGTGATGATACTGGAACGATGATTTTTTTTTAGGGTCAATTTTCAAACTTTTTAAAAAATGCTAGTAAAACCAAATTTTTATGTGCCAAACAAAGTTGTTTATGAGGAAAAAAACACATTAATATTTTGTTAGAATATCATTTTTCTTTCCTAAGTATAAATTCAACATGTTTTCAACCATTACATGCCATGGTTATTACACCTAAACATAGATGGACAAATTTACCATATCACATCAAGCACATTTTCCTGATTATCCTTATTTTAATTTTGAGCATGACAAATTCATAGGAGGCCAGGATTTCGCTAAAAAGAGGAACTGGAGTCAGATTACAGTGAATCTCCTCTAATGACCCTCTCTAAACTGATCACCCTCTCCATAAAATATGTTCACAAAAAATTCACAAGGAATCCCAGAAGCAAGTTTCATTTGTTCTAAAGCAACTCAGTTACACCTCAAGAACCTTATTACTCCCTCATAAATGTGTTCCTAAGAAATGAAGGTAGGATAACTTCATTTGCTATTAATAAATCCCAAACCTAGATGCCAGAGGATTTTCTCTCAAGAATGAAATAATTGGAAAAAACAAGCAAGTTCCCAGAAGATAACTCTAGTGTCAATCACAATCCTAATAATGTATCATCAGTGAAATCATACTCCACATGTAGGGAGAATACGATGAGCTACCTACGACCACTCGATTTACTTTGATTAGCGTATCTAAGGCCATAATAATAATCTATTTTAATTTATTTCCAAACCTTTAAAGGAAGGTCACTGTCACTGTCATCTTATGAACCACAATAATAACTTTGATGGTGTTTTAAATATAGTTACATGGTATTTTGTGTTTGTCTTATTTTGTTGCAGGTGACTCACGAGGAGAAAATGGACGCTAATACCACAATGGGAAACACAACCAAAATGAGCAAACTAAGTTTGGACCTCCGTTAACATCAATTACCATTGAGAAACGATTACATTTATCAAATTCACTGCGAGTAGCTTAACAACAGTGTAAAAACATCTCCCTTGGAAACAATTCTAAAAAGTCAATTAGGTCAAGAATTTACACCCAATATAAGGAGACACCCCTATTAATATGGTTATTCAGTGCGTTGCTTCCCCCACTATTATCAATTATATGTTACCCATCCTCATATCTAAATAAAAGAAAAGGGAGAAATAAAATAAATGAAAAGCACCCTAATGGGGGAAGTAACGAGGGATATAAAAACCTTTTATGGGGCTATGAACATCTAGTTGGTAGTAAATGCTTATTATTTCATTGTGGTGATTACATTGCAAACATAGAAACTCATTAATATTGGAAGAATACTTTTAGAAATCCTTGAGTCATATTTAAGGAGTCAATAAGAACCCTAATGACTTCACAACACACCCTACTACCAACTATCTTATATCTGACATTTAGTCATTAATTTGATCTTATATCTATCATTTAGTCATTAATTTGATTATTTTCTTATTATTCAGTTATATAATTATATCATATTATGTTTGATCCTAAATCAAATATTTATTAGAGTGAGGAAAATCGGTCAGTAAAAGATATATTACTTAGTTTTTTAAATTGACCTCCGCTTAATATTCATTCGAAGTTTCCGTAAAGAAAAACTTGGCAGAAGTACCTACAACAAGTGGTGAATTGTGAGAAGAATATGTACAAGATCTGTGGGAGTCTTATCTTGCTGAACGGACACACTGTAAGATGTATCACACCTCATCTCTTTTCTCATTGATCGTCATTTTCAGTATTAACATGAAAACAACATACAAACAATTATATCCACAAACAATCAAACGGCCGGCCACATACTGCCATGTCATTTCCCGAATATTATTAATGTGATACCATTTCTGCCTCAACTTTATGCTTAAAAATTCCACGGCATTTCCCCAATAGTATAGATATGATACCATTTCTGCCTCAATTTTAAAGTCACACACTACAAGATATCCACCTCAGTGACCCTTTCCCACAAATCTTTCGCAGTTCTAGGATTTTTCCGCACAACAATACCAAATCTAAGATAAGTTATGGACAAGGCAGCATGTAGAGTATGAAAAATATGGGATTCATAAAGTGAAGGCACTTGCTACTAAGTACCCACCGGATTATGGGAAATATCTTTTCCTCTGAAAATATCAGAAGATTGAAAGCGAACCTCATGTCAATTCAGAAATGATAGGTTTTATATTATTTATTTGATAGAGACTAAGGTTATAGGTGATTGGTAAATTATTATTTATGGGATAATTTATCTATTAAATATAAATATTTAAAATTTGGAAGATGGTAAATAATTTTTGTGATAATTTAGTTAGAGGATGTTTTTTAAAATTGTTTTGACTTTGTCAGGAGTTTAATATTTTAGTTTGAAAATGAGAAACATGCCATAAAAGTAAAAGCCTGTAGGTTACCACCATTGATAAATAATTGTAGATAACATGATTTTCATTGTGATAAATAATAGTAGGTAACATGATTTTCATCGAATATAATAATAATGAGTTAATTATATTAATGAAACTTCAATTAATAATTTGGCTCCAGAGTAGATGGAGGACACTGATTTTTTGGACTTTGAAATGGAGGACTTGACCCCCCCAAGGCTCTGCACAAGGCTCTGAACCGAAAAAAAGTGCAATTCTCATTGGTTTGGACGAGCTTCTTCATGACCATTATCAAGAGAAGTTTAAAATTGTTGAAAGAGAGTCGAAAAAAGCAAGGATGTACTCATCTGATAGCTCAGATGAGGAGGATGATAAACGAGGAAAGAAGAAAGAGGAGCAATTGTCTGAGTTTGTTAGTGAGTGCGAAAGGCAGGTGCATAATATTGCTGCAACAGTTGAGGTTGCATCATCGGGTGAAAGAATATTTGGTTCTCAGAAATCCTCTCCAAAACTGGTTGTTCCAATAGTTGATGTGTGTCCTCTACTGCAAAAGCTTTCAGAAAACAACGAGCTCAGATTAATGACAGGCTTGAGTGCTGAAAATGGAGAGTCTTTCATGGTAGAGATTTTAAGAAGTGGTTGGCTTCTCAACTTGATTTTATCTTGTAGTCACTGTGATGAGTTTACTGTATATTGGGCCTTCAATTTAATGGCACACACATCAAATGAAAATGTGGAGATGTCTGCTTGTGATTTCTTATGCAGCACCATTCTTTCAGGAACTGAGGGTTCATCAAGCTTTTGTACTCTTGATTGGGTTCCTACCTATGATCAAATTAAAGAAACTGTTCAAATATACGGATATTTGGAAGATTGTATGGGAGATGAGCGGATGCTCTCAGAAGATAAAGATGATTTTGCCTACGATGGGCCGCCAAAGAATATTTGGTCTTGGATCAAATTTGTGGCTGCTTGCTGTTGGGCAAGGAAGCCGAGGTCTATTTTAACAGCCTTTGAAGCAGAGAATTTTGCAGTCATGGTGACACGGTTCTTTTTAGATCATAAACTTCTTTGTCTTTCTAGCGTTTTGCAAGAATGCCTAGCATCCATTGTGAATTTCTTCACAGATGAAGAATGGGTTTCCAGCTCAGACATAATTGCTTTCTCTCTTTCATGCAGCCTTCCTGAGATGAACTTTAATTGCTTGAAAGGAAACTTCAATTAATAAGGGCTGTAGCTCTGGTATGCATCCATAACTTCAATTCTGAAACTTGAGGGACCCAGAGTGTTCCCCCTCAGAAGCCTTGAAAGTGATTTGAAAACCAGTTGGTACTCCAACTCTATTGCTTGTCGAATAACTACGTGCCAGCATAATTCGTTGCATTGACAAATTTATACTCTCGGCAGTCCAGTTACTCGGCTCTCGGGACGCATTTCCAGCCCGTATCAATGTCTTTTGCCGCCCTTTCATGGCTTTGCAATTGTTTGGAAGAGAAATTTAACATTAATAGTGACATTGACACACATAGCATTTCAAAGGAGAAAGAAAAAGATATACTGGTTACACTGGCTAGGGCATGTAGACACTTGCGTGCCCTGGGGGTGGTTTATGAATATGTTGTTCTCCTGATAATGAAAAATGATTTTATTAGTCACTCAGCTGGGAGAACTGTCCACACCGCTGATTTGATTTGACCGTGTAAAAAATAATTTTATATAACTAAAATAACCTAGTAAATTCAGTAAAACCATTTGAAAAGCTTTGGGTTTTGAAATTCTGAGAAACGCTGGGTGCTGGCGGGGCGATTCTGAGAATCACCCCACCACCGGACGATTCTCAGAATCGCCCCCATCTACTATGAATCTCCCCATTTGCTATTTTAATTATTTTGTTAACTATAAAATTGCGATATTGTGTGAAAGTTTGACATTTTAATAAATTTAAATGGAGAACACCCCCTTCAAAGGGTTGGACTGTTGTTCCATGGGAATTTTTCGATGACTTAGTCTACCAAAACGATTACCAGAGATATGACTATAAACCCCCACATATACAAAAATACTTTAGCTAATAACATGGTGAGCACAACAAGGATCTTTTCATACTTGCACTCTTTAGTGATAAGAAAACATCGCAGATTTGTGAAAGCCCATTTCCTTGGGAATCTAAAACATTGCATATGAGTTCAATACCGTGTGTTTCAAAATTCAGCATCGTTTTTATATAGTTAACAAAATAATTAAAATAGCAGATGGGGTGATTCGTAGCAGATGGGGGCCCTCGCCACCACCATTGGTGGCCGGGGC
>APFE030290237.1:20365-37244 GCA_000404065.3 Pinus taeda
GGGGCCCCCATCTGCTACGAATTGCCCCATCTGCTATTTTAATTATTTTGTTAACTATAAAATTGCGATATTGTGTGAAAGTTTGATATTTTAATAAATTTAAATGGAGAACACCCCCTTCAAAGGGTTGGACTGTTGTTCCATGGGAATTTTTCGATGACTTAGTCTACCAAAACGATTACCAGAGTTATGACTATAAACCCCCACATATACAAAAATACTTTAGCTAATAACGCAGTGAGCACAACAAGGATCTTTTCATACCTGAACTCTTTAGTGATAAGAAAACATCGCAGATTTGTGAAAGCCCATTTCCTTAGGAATCTAAAGCATTGCATATGAGTTCAATACCATGTGTTTCAAAATTCGGCATTGTTTTTATATAGTTAACAAAATAATTAAAATAGCAGATGGGGCAATTCATAGAAGATGGGGGCGATTATGAGAATCGCCAGGTGGTGGGGCGATTCTGGCGATTCTCAGAATCGCCCCCATCTGCTATGAATTTCCCCATCTACTGTTTTCAATGCAAAAGCTCTATCGATGCATGATATCTTCACAACGTTGTGTAGGAGTTGATTGTTTTAGCAGTCTAAAACTATCAGTATTGCTCTGCTACAGCTAGTAGGAATATCAACCCTTAAAATCCTTCATTCCGGGATCTAGACTCGCACGGAGTTATATTTTAACCTTTTTTTCTAAAAAGAAGCAACTTTGCTTGTGATATGTAATGTGAAAATTTAGGAGGGGGGGTTTTAATTGAAGAAGAGCCAATCCAAAATGTATAGTGACAAATGCCCTTTCTGCAATCTGGAAGTGTTGGGCATCTATACCTCCTTGCTGGGTATGCAGATTAGTTATGAATTGAACGATGTTCTTATTGGAAGGAATTATCAAAGGGGATGAACCCTGTGGCTTTCATTGTTTACTCCAACACGATGGGGGTACCAGTGCTTCAAGACTTGAGATATAGGGTGAGGGTCTTTCGACTATTTTAGTTAATGACTTGAAGTTGGCATGTGATCAGGCTATGTTAGTTAGGGTTTGTTAGGCTGAGTCAACAACTCACTTAATTCATTTTGTTTAGGGTCTGTTAGGCTCATTTTGTTTGAATGCATGAGGTTAAAACAATCGTTTTTGGGAGATTTGGGATAGTTTTGACTAGATTGGTGTTAATAAATAAAAATTTCAATAATTTCTAATAAATTGATATGGTTTAATTCCACACATCATTATTAAATAGATAAATAGACAAATCACTTGGTGGAAATAAAAAAGTTTTTCGAAGAAGCTTATATTTTATCTCTTTGCATAGATAAGATTTGTTTTCGCTGATAATTCTGTTGAGATGAATTGATTACAAGGGAAACAAGTGTGTAAGCAAGTCTTAATCATATAAATGAATTTCACATGCAAGTCTTAATCATATAATTTTGATTTTTTTTAAATAATATAAAATTATTGTGTTTGGATGAATTATAGTGTTTTTTTCTTCACTTGATTAACATTGGTAGTGGATGATATGTAGTGAGTTATTTTTATATATTACAATTCACCATTATTAAATTAGTTGAGTTTGTTTTATTAATTTTGAAAATTGGTATAAAATGGTCTAAAATGTTTTGAAGTGATTCCATGTTTGTGAAAATATTGAATTTTGATAAAAATGAATGTTGAGTAGAATGATAAATACATTTTATTTTATAAAAGTGACATGGGCGTTGAGGAGGTGACATACGGAAGAAAACGTTTATAATATGTTTATTGATTTTGGCATCATCATGAATAATAAGGTAGAAGTGCTTGTGGTTTTATAGGACCTTCTTGTGCCCAAACAAAAAGGAGTTTGTAAAGTCACAAGTTTTAACAATTCTATTAAGCTTAGAATTATAACCTATCCAAATCTCTTATTCATGATGCATAGATTAGGCATCTATGCCAGGTTTGCAAGAAGTTATAAAAATTTGCAATATGTTTAGTATTTATGACTTTTCTTTTTCACCCATGGATCTGCAACATCTATTTGTTTTCTTCCCATCCTATTTTTCAATGGGTATGACGCAATATTTTCCAATCATCGTGTATGACACAATATTTGCCAATCTTCCACTGTCAGATATTTTTTGATGCTAAATAATCTTGGCAAGCTAAAAAGAGTGGTTATTGGTGTGTATTGTGAAAGAAAAAGAGACAATCTAACACGGTTTACCTCTTCTCCATGTTCTAGATGAACACATATGTTTCTTTCTCTTCTCCAAAATAATGAACTCCGAAAAAGATAGAAATGTAGGTGTCTTTTTCTTTTGCTAAAATAATTAACGTATGATGAGATAGAAATAAATAAAGAATTATGAATTGGGATCACAAATTTCAAGATTTGAGTATACTCAAATGTTCATTTTTACATTCTCTTGTATGTTTGTTTTGATTAGGTCTATTGAATCAAATTGGTTTTCAATAGGTTTGTTTTGAGTATGTGAGGTTTCTAGTGTCTTATTAATTCAACTGGAAGAGATCTTTCTTACATATCATTAGATTATGAAGTGACATTGGACATAATTAAGCTTTGGGCCATACCCTTTTAGAAACAACAACCCAAACTAAATGATTAGTTATTACACCTTTTTATTTAGTTGATCTAAACCAGAAGATTATAAAAAAAATTCCTTTCATTGCTCTTTATAAACCAAGATAGATTGATTCATCCCTCCTTTTTAATGTACAAAGAGGAGTGCTTGATTTTTACTCAAAAACATGGGGTGTTGATGTATCTATATATGGATGCTCAGGTTTTTATATTAAAAATTTTCTTCAGTGCTTGATTTGTAGTCAAAGAGATGCGGTGATAATGTATCTAGATATGAGTGTTGAGTTTTTTATATTGAAATTTTCTCTTTGTTTCAATTAGAATCAGAAGGGTTTTTTCTTTTTGTTTTCCTCATAATAAACTATTGTTCTCAATTGAAATTGGATCATTTGTATTAATGTTTCTTTTCAATGTAAGTTTGAGGTGAAAGTTACTTATTTTATTTTTAGACTATGATATTTAACACATAGTGACCTATGCTTAATAAACTAAAATTAAGAAGGTTTAATAACTTGCTTAGTTTTTTTTTTTTTTTTTTAATGGTTTTGGTGTAGCTTGTTTGTAGAGAGACTATAGATTTGTCCACTAGGCAATAACATTCTCTTGAATCTTTGAAATCTTATTTATTGGTTCTATGTGCTTGCATTACCATATTTTCATAAATGGTATTTGAAATAGTTATTCAAGAAAATTTCTAAACATTTCAGCCTTTCATTCAGCAAAGAATTAATGCTTTTCAATTTCCCGATGCAATGCAAGAAATTGGGTTGAAGAAATGGGACTTTAGTGAATCATGTGTGGCAAAAAAGGCAAAGGAACCCCACCCACCATTACATGGAATGTTTGGAAAGACATACATTGGGAGATTCACAGACATCAAAGATCCATTAGAAGAGGAAAATGAGCAAAAGGAAGTAGAAAATATTGTGGAAGAAGACAATGATGAAACCCTAGAGGACGAAGAGTTTGGATTATGTGACATTATTGATTAAATTTAAGTTATGCTTGGAAATAACGCTTCGCAATGTTTTGACCTTGACATTTTATGAGAAGAATAAACACTCAATTAAGGTTGTTATGCGTTCAATATTTCTAAGATGTGATTTTCGCATTAATTTTTAAGTTAATCACTAATTTTTGAAAAAAAATGATTATTATTATTGTTTTGACATGAAATTCATAAAAAAAACTATTATTTAACCATTTTTAGTTAAAATTTTCGTGTAAAAATTGTGATTTTGACATGTCAATTCTACCAAAAAATTATCAAAACGTGTAGTTTTTTAGTTATATTTATGTTAAAAATGGTTATTTTTATGTTCATTGTTAAAAAATATTGTTTTTTAGAAACAATTATTTCATGTGGATTGAAAAATTAATTAAGGATGTATAAATATGTAGAATATCGAAAATTCTAAATATCGACCTCCTAATTTAAAAATGCAAAACAATAAAAACCTCACTAAAAAAAAAGGTTAAAATTAAGATAAAAAACAAGAAAATGTGAAGAAAACGACCACTTCAAAAATGATCAAATTTACAAAATAATTATTTACATTTTATACATTAGAAAATTTAAAGCCAAAAAACAAGTCTTTTAAAGAAAGGGGGTGATGCAGAATACTCACTTTTTAAAATCAGCATGAAAATCACTACCATTCTAAAACGATTCTAAAACGTAATGTACATAAAAAATTAAAGTGCCAAAAACTATGCTCTAAAAAAACATGTTCGTTCTGCATCACCCCTTTTCAAAATCAGGTCACTTTTTTGCTATCTCCACGAAACGGGTAATAGTATCAGTTCCTGTTTCAAAGTTTACATTGTTCTCAATGCAAGTCTCTGTGATGGTGTCCTCTAGTTCCTTCCTGTGCATAATGGTTGGTTCCTATCCTACATTTCCCTAGTAGCTTCCTCTGCTAACTACTCATTGTTGCTCTTGATGTCCTTGATCACGAAGAGTGCTCGCTCTTCTTAATTTTTCAATTTGGCAGATACTCCCTGGTGGAGTTCATGTAATGCTTGAATGCACAGTGCTGCTAAGTTTGGCTCTGAGTTCCTCCCATATGGTGTTGTTGCCTAGTCCGCTGCGGTAGTAAATTGAAACAACCCTCCTGGAATGGGCATTGTGTGGACCTCAGTTGTTACCACCAGTGTCGAAGGTAATGTTGGTGTCGCAATTGTCATTTCCATGCTCGCTTTATTCTCACTCACCTGAACCACGCTCACTTGCACTTGTATCTCTTTGAGGCCCTATTGGACTTGCGTAAGTACACACTTGTATTGATCTTTGATGTGTCCCCACATGTCCTCATTGATGGAGTTCATAGTGTCACCAATCTCGTCGATGTCCCCCTCAGTGAGGACCATCGATTCAATGCTGGAGGTGTTGTTAGACTTTTGCTTCTTGCGCGCACCTCCAGTGGTGGATTTATTCCTCTTCTTTAGTATGAAAGGAGACTCAATATCTTTTGTCCCCTTCAAAGGCTTTGCTCCACCCTGCTTTGGTTCCTCCGTGTCCATCTCCTCTTTGTTTATTCGCTCTGGCTCCTACGCGGTATTCTTCTTATGGTCCACAGTGACCTTTTGGGGCACCTTATTGGGGTCTTTTGTCGACATACCTTTTGTCTTGTTGGTACCTGTCTGGTCTCCTTCAACTTCCTTGTTTGGGTCCAGCCACACGTTTGACTAGTTAGAAATGACGGAAAAAATATCCTGCTCCGTGTCCAAATATGTCAACTCATACCATATTCTCTCTGCATCTTTCTTCGCCTGTATGTGTACATTATGGAAATCGGCTTTGAAGTTCACAACTCCGTTATATTGGGAAATAACGTTGGTGATAATCATGGCTTCTAGCTAACCACGGTGCATAGATCCATCTCAAACAACACCCAAAATTATTTATTCTCTATCACCCAACTTGGATCTTTTGACACCCACACTGAAGCGTACCCTGCAACTTCACACAAGTCTAGGTCTACATTAGGGAACTGTGACTCGTCGGGGTTTCTCTAGGCTATCAAGAAATCAACAACAATGACCATGCATAATGGAACGATTTCCCATCTTCCTGGGCCTTGCAACAATCATCCAGAAACTCCTGGCAGAGATATCTTACCTAATTAAACTGTACCCCTTGGCTTCACTGCGCAGCCAACTAAATGAATGTGGTTGGCACCTCATGTGCTCTACACTGCCTCATAATTTTATCGGCCAGAATAGGCATGGCAAAGGCATCAGCCTAACCAGAAATTAAGCTAAGAGCGTAGCCTCACAACTTCTTGACAACATGGACATCCTTCTTCACTTGGTGTACAAGCTTCTTTTCTTGAGACTTTCCAACAAAAGTGTTGGCCGAGTCTGTGCTTGCACATGGAAGTACAATGATCCTCCTGATCAACATGGCGTCAATTGGGACCCCCTCCCCAGGCTATAAGGCTCCGTCGTGCACCAAAGTCAGCAATTGGCACACATATTTTATTGATGTTGTTGCGCCCAAAATGAGGTACAATCAACATGTTTAGTAAAACGACGTGCTGAATCCTAGCCTTCCATGTCCTTGTTTCTACTTGTGTGACACCTACCTCCTCATAGTGTACCATCTTCAGGTATTTTCTTGGCTCAAAATGAGCAAATTTGGACCTATGCACCAAATCTCAATCCTCTATGCATAGTTATGTTACCTGCGCCAACAATGCTCCTTCAAAGGGCAGATCTTCAGGTAGCAAAGGTGTACAAATGGAAAATTTCACTGCATCAGGGTCCTTGGTCACCTTAGCTGTCGACCTTCTCAGTGACATATATGGAGGTAATTGCGAAATTGGTTTCGCCTCATCGACATTTATATCCTTAACTCCTATCCCATGCTCTTCCTCCTCTAAATCAATTGGTTCCATTGGTTGCTTCTTTTTCTCTTTGTCCATCTTTTCCTTGTTCCGCTGCTCAACAGTCACCTTCCTAGGTGAATGTCTTACCAGTTTCTTTTGCTTCTTCGTTGTTGTTGCTTCTTTTGGTTCTACCATTCTTGTTTCCGTTCTTGTAGTTGTGGGCATCAGTATCGATGATCTAGGAGTTGTGGTGTGTGTAGGGGGAATAACATTCATGATACCCATTAATCCTTGTGTCAGAAATTCCGAGTAGACATCTTGCCAATCTTCGCTAGACATGCAACACTTCTCATGGCTCAGACTTAGGCACAACAACTCACAAGATTTCTTCAATAGGAAAAGTGTTTGAATGTAGAGTTGGAGGCCATATTTATAGCCAAATTCAAATTCAAATGCCATGAATGCCTTCATATTCTCCCCATAAACGCGAATTTGGCGGCGATTTTTCATAGATATTCTCCTTAAATGCACTTCCCCTTCTCCATTTAATGGAAAAATCGTGGTCAAATCAACTATAGCTTTTCCAATGGTCATATTTTTGGCAGGCTGCGTTGGGCCCTCACTTATGGCGTAGCTACATTGTCACAACTTCCTCCACCTACGTCATCTCCTTAAACATTGCGCAACCCTCCTTCTTCAGCAGAACCATTTCTTGCCAAAGTAGTTTATAGTCTTGCACTTTCTTTCAGCCGCTTAAAGCACTAAGACTTTCCTACTGTCATATAGTCATTACATCCTTGTAGGGGTAAGATCGTCCTTATATACCTTCAATCTTCTTCCATTAATTCTTCCGAGAAATAACTCTCCATTCATCTTGGCGATCTGAACTGTGGCACCATCTGAAATATCTAGCTCTTATCTTACCTTCTCCTTGTAATTAGGGTTCAATCAATATGGGTGTTGCTTAACCATCTTCACATATGGCCTTAGATTGATCTTCATCACACCAAAATCACCTACTATACCCTTTAATTCAGAGAACTTTGCTGGAAATAAGTCATGATACTCATGCCATAATTCATCAACGTTTCCTACTGTGTCTTCATCCTAATAGACACCAATATGCATGAACTTTGATTCTGCTTCTAAGCCAATATTCACTGGTCTCGTCTTTAGTGGTTGTGATATGACATGGATCTTTGCATCAAGTCCTGTGACTTCGTGCAGTCCCTTTGACTCAAGAATAATGATATTTTGTGGATCCTCATCGCCTTCTTCCATAGTAGCATTGTAGCATTCTAGTGCATGTTGTAGTTTTGCGCTACAGTCAGGATTCATCCAAGTTATAAGTTCTATTGGAATTTGGAAGATCGTTGCCTTAATCTCTTGAAGTGCCACATCAATGCATTTGAACCTGTCTTCAAAGTTGAATGTTAGCGGTAAACTCTCCTTCATCGCATCCCAATCAACAGTCTCGTGTCACAGCTACGTCTCCAAATACCATCTCATTGGTATAACATCTAAGGTATGAATAAATATATGTACCCACTCCGGTTGAGGTACCTCACCCAAATCCTTAGTCCATCGAGCAAAATGTTCATGCGGGTTATTCTTACCTGTGTACTTTTCATTGAGCTGCGTTATTGTGAAGCCAAATCATAGTCTCACTAGTCTATGATATTCCTTCCAATCAATAATATTATCCTTGTGGGTTCCCCACCATATTGCAGGCATAGCTCTTAAAGCCAAATATAGAGCTTGGAACCTGTGTTCCTCTAGTACGTCTCTTTCAAAATGGTTAAGAAAAATATTGACATCATATAGCCCATCATAATAAGTTAATTTACGTACCTTAGTTGATATACATCGCAGAGACTTTATAACCTTATTGCATCATAGTGTAGAGACCGCATGCAACTGATTCTACCAATTTTCTAATTCTTCATCTGAGTCAGATTGGCCCGAACTATCCTTCTCCCAACTGATCTGTCCATGTGCAGTAGGATTAATCCAGTATTTGTCTCGCACAGTGATCTTATATATGTGATCAATGTCTTTGTCATCATAGTCATCACAGACTGGCTCAGTGTATCGTGCACCTTCAGTTGGATCCAATGGATCAACCACTCTAAGGCCATTCTTTTCAAACATTGTGCTTCATTTCTTCAAATAAATAATAGCATTCTTGTAGAAAGCCCAAACAATCTTGAGCAAGTTGGGTATGGATTACCGTCATCTACTATTTCAATAACTTCAAAATTTGTGAGCACGCTAGCTCCTTAAATATCTATAGCCACTCCATGTAGGTGAACCATCGAAATTATCTTTTGTTTGTTTTCCATGTGTGGTTAGATTCGTGACCACTACAACTTAGGTCTCCCCATATGTTCCAAAGTCTGTTTTGGTAGTACATTAGCATCAGATCTTATGTCTAGAATTATCTGGTCCATATCAAAATCACCAATTTGTGTTTTCAACTGCATTTCCCTACTAATCATCTTCTTGCGTCGATTCACCTTATTTACTACACGTTGTTTTGGTAGCACCTTGTCCTTTCTAACACAGTTATCTATTAGTTCTTGGAGTCCTTCAACTACCTTTTGATACCTCAACAACTTCATACATGTTCGTAGGAACGATTTCAACATTGTGGGATCAGAGTTCTCCATCGTAGTACTTCCTTTAGATTTCTCTTGTCGTGGGACTATTGGTATCTGATTTTTAGACGTAGAAGAACCTGGATCCATAAAACTTTTTCTTGCCTCCATAAATGTCCCCTTTTCTCTTTGCAATTCAAATCCAGAATTCTTCTCGCCAGCCCTGTGAATCCATGTATCTGCCTTGCCTTCTACCTTGTCTTCACTAGTGTCTATACCACTTCGCATGACTATATTGGCACTAGGATTGTCTTCACGTAGTTCAGATCTCATAATCTTAATGTTTTACATTGGTTTTTGGTTCTTCTTTTCCTACCTCTTTTCCATTAATATAGGACATTCTTCTATAACATGATCAAATTGCTTACAGTATTGACAAGATAGATGAGTTTGATTCTGACAATCGCGCACAAAATGTCCTGGTTCTTGATGAGCCTCTAAATCAAACATAAATTAAGGCCCATGCCTCTAATTTAAAACATAAATTACAGCCTATGACCATCCTTCAACACATTAAACCTCTATTTTTGCATTAGATAATTTATTTTTAACTTTAATATATTCATTAGGAAGGTTTATGAATAATTAAATATTTGTGCCTAATATTATTTATTTTTTGTGGAATATTATGAAGAGTTGGAGAAGGAGATAATTTAGGGACTTGTTCCCTAATACTAGAGGATCAATAATAAATAATAACTCAACAAGATATTATGGAATTATGGCACAAATTGTGGAACTCCAATGATTGAGAAAATCTAGGAACGTGTTCCACTAATCAAGGGAGTAGATCCACTAATCAAGGGATTTCGGTGGGGAAAGCTTCCTCCATTCATGGGAAATGATTCTTAATCATTTTTTATAAGTACCAAGTCGAATTTTCCTGTAGGGAATGATTGAGAAAATCTAGGAATGTGTTCCCTACCATTTAATGCAAATTCCTAGTATTGAGGACTAGATCCACTAATCAAGGGATTTTGGTGGGGAAATCTTTCTCCATTCATGGGGAATGATTCCTAATCATTTTGTATAAGTAGCAAGTCGAATTTTCCTCTAGATATAGATTTTTATTAGTGTTATTGTGGAGAGATCTTGTGTTCTTGCAGCTCCATTGTATTTTCTTGCAAGGATGTAATTCTATTGATGAAAATAATGAATATTGGTGTCATGTTCAGCTTCTAAATCTTATTCTCCTCCATAGGTCTCTAATTTTCCTTGGGCTTGGCCATCCTAGGAACCTCAAAGCCCTTCGTATCATTTTCTTTCTTTCTTTTCACTGCTTATTCACATGCATCTCTAGTTTTTATTTCTTTCTATTTCTGCATTTAGTATTAATGATTTCTTGTTGTAGGATTGAGTTAAATGGTTGACGTAAGTTCTTTTGTAGGATCACAAGAATTGTTTCATCCTTGCAAAAGCTTTGGAAGTTCATAGTAATCATTGAGCTGCTTGGATTAGTCTTCTTATTCCCAAATCTAGATTGTTGGACCTCATTTTTAGCAAAGAACAATACATTTTTGCTATTTTTTAGAGCATGCTAACAAGATTCAATCGAATTGATTCCAATTGCATTAGATCTAAAAAACATTCCATTTCATAACAAAAATTACCCCATTTCATTTACACTTGATTTGGTTAGGCATTTCTTAGATTTACTAGTTCACTAGTTCTCGAATTTCTAGATTTTTTACTAGTAATGTTTTTTTATTTTTATTTTATTAGCATGGGTTAACAGAGGTCTTTTTGAGTGATTCCACTTGGAATGGGGACTAAGACATCCTAGTTAATAAAAAAATTTGTCCCATCCAATTTAGATTTGATTTTCTTGGTCATTCGATGAATTATAGTGAATCTGTACATCCTGTAAGAAACTTCTCCAAGCTTTTTGAGCAAATCCATCCATCTCCCAACTTTGGTTTTGAGTTCTGAGTGATCCTAGGCATTTTCTCACTCAATTCCACTCATCTACCACCTTCCCTAAGCCTTCCATAATCTCCAACACCTTCCATTTTTCTCTCGACTGTATCATGTAGGTTTTAAGGGGATCCCGTAGGTTTCTAGTACATCCTGTAGGTTTTCCTGAAATGGCCTGTTTTGAGGCCGAATTGAGAGAAAACCTCTAGGAAGTCACCAAAAGCCTCCCAAGGGTCTCCCACACTATCCAACCATCTCCCAACCCTTCCATCCAAGCTCTAACATCCTTAATTCACCTGCCACATCACCAAAAGTAATTAGTTTGCATACTTGATTTTGCATGAAAAGACAAAGACAAAAATAGATTTATTTCAGTCCCTTTACTTGCACATTAGTGATGTTTGATGCTTCTTACTTCCATGCTTAGATAATAGCATTGGGTTCATGATAATTTAGCATTATTTCAAAGCATAGTTTCTTGGCAGTTAATTAGGACATGGTGTGATTTAACATTGAATTTCCGTCTCTTTCCTTGTACTTTCTTTCTTGCAATAGGTTAAGATTCAATTTCAAACATTTCATTTTCTGCAATTATTTTAGGATTTGACTTCAGTACATGCACCCCATTACATCATGACAACAAAGGAAGGACCCATTGTATGTCACACATATAGTGCCGACACCTCTTAAGTTTGTACGAACCCTGGGTTCATAATTAAAGTTGGTAGCCTTGGGAGTTGCAACATTCTTGTTGCAATACCGAGGCTCATCGCTTTTTGGCACCGTTGCCGGGGAGGTGTCAAAGTATGAATTGTTTTATTCCCTAGTTGATTCATTTCTTTTTACTTTTTTACAAACACAAAAAAAATAATTGCATTAGGCATATTTCATTTAAAAATAGTAGAGTGCATTGCATTAGCGTTTTCATTCAATCATAAAAACAAAACAAAAATCTCCAACACCAACCCAACCCCCCCATTTGATTGCGTGGTGCAGTAAGAGCCACATCACCATTCACTTTTGCATGTAGAAGAAGAAGATGGCAACAAATGTAGAAGAAATGGATGGAGATGATGACAATGAGGAAGATCCTCTCGGATTTCCCATTCAAGATATTGATGGTAGTGTGCACATGAAGAACATCCCTCCATCTTTTCTTCCAAAATTTCATGGTCTAAGGTCAGAGGATTTGGAAACCTTTTTCTTTGAATTTGAAATATTTTGTAGATCTTATGGTTACTTATTAAAAATTCAAAAACTGAGATTGTTTCCGGTAACATTGCAGGATAGAGCTCTTAAATGGTTCATGAGTTTAGGGAATAATTCAATAAGATCATGGAATGATATGCAAAATATATTTATAAAAAAATTTAAATATCGTGATCTTAAAGAAGAAATCTTTAGAATGAATCAAAGAGAAGATGAGATTCTTGAGGATCTAATAGAGAGGTTCATGTATAATGTTAAGAGCGCAAAACTACATCATTTAGGATCTGACACACTAAAAACTCTCTTACTTAGAACAATTAGGGATGAGTGGATTGATCTCAATCTCATGAGTAGAGGTGTTGTATATCAATTATCATTTGAGGAAATTTGTGAAACATGCAAACACATATCAAGAGGAGAAACAAGAGTAGGTAAATAAGAATCAAGATCGGTAAGTCAAGCTAAACTTGGAAAGTTGTTTGATGATTTTAAAACAGAAATTATTAGCAAACTAAAAGAAAAGTAGAAATTTTAAGGATGCAAGATGAAGGAAAAGAAAATGCTGATATTTGTGTTGCAAAATCACATGATGTTAAACATTGTCCATCATTACCAAGGTTGAAGGAATTTTACCAAGAGGAAAATGGAGCAAGTCAATTGCCAATGCATCTATGTTATGTAGCTCCAAGAGGACCATGGCAGCCTATTCAGCCTGATATGATGCAAGTGCCTAATTCACAATTTCAAGCTTATGCACATCCACCTCAAAGTAATTGAAACACACTCTTTCCTTGGCAACATTGGCCATCTCAACCCGAAAACCAATCTTGGCAACAAGATTGGCAAGGAACTTATGGGAGCCATCCACAATATCCTCCATACCCAACTCCATGTTATCCCTACCATTCACCTCCACCACAACCACAACCCCATCCACATCCATCTCAAATATACACTCCCACTCAACTACCTGTACCACCATTTCAAAACCCACACATTGAAGTAGCTAAGCCCACTTACAATGCTGAGGTACAAAACTTCCAAACATCTCCTCTTGAGCTCAATGGTATTCACCATAGCTCAAGAAGAGTATTGCAAAAAGATATTATCTTGATATCATTGAAGGACCACATCCAGAAGAAGAAGATTCAAATAAGAAGATCACAGAACCATGGGTTTCGGTTGATGAAGAGCAGACATCAAAATTAGAGATTGAGAGAACTCCCTCATGGTTACCATAAAATACTCCTTGTATTCAAGAAAACAATCAACAAAAATAGGAAGATTTGAAGGTTATGGTAGAGGAAGACACGAAGAATGATCCAGATCAACAAAAGTACCAAGGACATCACAAATATATTGAAACATGGTTCTAGATAGTCACTAAGTTGTGACATCACTCTCTTCCTCAACTATGCTTGATCCTTTCAAAGTCAAATCATTTGGTCTCTGAAATCCAGGTACATGTCAAAGCATACATTTCAAGCCTCCACATCATTTTGTCTATCATATTGATGTGCACATGGCTCCATTGGAGGTATTCTTATACTTGAAAGTGATTTTGTTTTCAAAGTAGGGTAGGGTAAAAAAAAAAAAATGTAAGGTGAAAACCTCCTTAGAGGCGCCTCAGATTGGCTCATTTATTGAAAACCTCCATGAGGCGGTCAATGGGTTGACAAAAAAAAGAGAGAAAAAAGAAGAAGAAGATCCTAGGTGAAAACCTCCTTTGAGGTGCCTAGGCAGACCTACTAGTTGAAAACCTCATTGAGGTGACTAGTAGGCCTAAAAAAAAAATTCCTTGCTCCATGCATGCATGTACTCTCCAACATCTGCAAGCAACAAGAACAAGTTGGTACCAAAAGAAAAATTGGTCAAGCCTAGTCAAAAGAAGTCGAATTTTGACTTTCTCCTACTTCGCTTAAGTGCTCTAACAAGGCCAAGGCGATGCCAATCCATCACCCTCATCTATTTTCACCATCCACCCATCATTCTCAAGCTTCTACCACTCATTTTCCTTGCTATCCTAAAAAACTACAGGATGCTCCATTTTACTACAAGATACAAAAATACATAGAGCAAAAATTTGTTTTTTCCATAACTTGAAAACCATGCATCCATTTACGAAGTTATTTCAGGTAACATGCTCAAGCAATTTCAACAAATTCCAGGTCACGGTTTCCAAGAAATTGGCCTCCATCACCTTCATCCAATTTTGCATTTTCTCAATATCTGTGCATCCATTTAAAAAGTTGTTTTAGGGGGAGATGCATATGGATGATGGTAACATGTCTCAGCAATTTCAGAAAATTCCAGTGCACGGTTTCCAAGAAATCAGCCTCCATTATCTTCAACCATTTTTAGCTTTTCTCAAGATTCCTGCATCCATTGACCAAAAATTTTCTATGGGGAGGTGCGTAATGATGATGGTAACATGCTCAAAAAGTTTCAACTCAATCCAGTCTATCGTTTGGGAGATATAGACAAAACAAGTCATTGTCCTGTAAACCTACAGGATACAGAACAACACCTACAGGATTGGTAGTGAGCAGTTTTAAAGAGATCCAGAGGTCAAAGAAGCTCCTCCAAAGCTTAGCAACAACATCAGGATCATCAATATCACCATCCAACACCTGCACATCAACATCAACTCAGTAGCAACATGCATGTCTCTCCGACAACCATTATGATCCGGATTTAAACAGGAACACAACAAATTACAGAGATAACCATAAACACAAAGATGTAGCGGAAATAATAATTCATTTCATTAATGGTAAAATACTGAAATATGGTTACAAACATGAATTGAAATAAACCAGCTAGGCCGATGGTAGCTTATCTCTGAGAAGAGATGTGGCGGCTACATGCCTCTGAACTACCTTAGAATGAGGCTCAAGGGCCTTTTTATTATTGAACAATAAGAGAAAACCCTAAACAACCAAAACCCTAACTCGAGGAGATGTAACATCAAGAGTTTATGGGCCCCGTTGCGGTGAGTTGGACAACCAACTTCTCGGGGTTGCGACTTGGTCATATTATCTCTGTTTGACGTGCACGATAGCCCATTGGAAAGATCTCTCCGAGGACTACGACAAAAAGATGATTTTGGATAAAAAATCGTTGGTGGTAGATTTCCAAAAAAACATTGTTTAGGGCTTCAAAACGGCTCTAGAATATTAGGACCTGAAAAACTGCTAAAAATAGTAAAGTGTGCTATAATTAAGGAAACTAAAAAACTGAAAGAAGCAATGGTGGTGGTCCAAGTGGAATTGGCGGGTGGCCACCAATATCCACTTGCATCATTCCTCCCTCCTTAGGAAGCAATGGTCCCCATTGCGTTGAGTTCCTCCATGAGATGAGGAAACTTTTGTTGAACTTGGTCTCTGCTAAGCCACTTGCCCTGGTGAAGGAGTTGGCTTGCTTTGACAACTCGATACAGTTGGATATTTTGCTAGCGAGTGTGCTTGATCTGTGTGTCCATGGTTCGATCAGTTGTAGCTTGTTCCATGCAATCTGGATTTAACTCTGTGGGTGTGAGTTGTTCTGAAATGTCTAATGTGTCTAGTAATGGTGGAAAGTATGACCGAAGGCGGTCCACATTGAACACTAGGTGCAGGCCAAGGAATTGGGGAATGTTGAGCTCAAATGGATTGTCTCCCACAACCTTGGTAATGGTGTAAGGACCATATCGGAGTGGTCTGAGTTTCCGATAGGCTCATGTAAGGCATTCCTTTTGCAAATGCAACCAGACTTTGTTTCCCACCTGAAACTTGTGTGGCACCCGATGTTGATCATGTCGCTGCTTTTACTTGGCATTTGATTTCTCTAGAATGTCATGGACCTGCTACTGAATATGTTGGATGTGCTCAATGAAGCTATTTGCCTTACCTATTTTGGACTGGACATGAGCCGAATTTGCATGAGTAGATGCAAATGGCATGGCCGCATCAATGGGACATAGTGGTTGGAATCCCAAGCCCACCTGAAAAGGGTGTGTAGAGTCTGGTTGTAGCTGTACTAAACATAGGGGAGGCTCTCGTCCCATGTGTGTGGATGCTTTGAGTTGTACATGCGTAGAATGTGTACGATCATCCTGTTGGAAACCTCTGTCTAGCCATCAGTTTGAGGATGGAAGGCTGTGGACTTACTGAGTTTGGTGTCCAGCATCAACCAGTGACTGGACCAAAATGTACTGAGGAACCTACTATCCTGATCTGAGATGATAGACTGTGGGATCCGAAAGTGTACCCACACTCGTTCAAAGAAGAGTTTAGCAGTGGCTTCTGCTGTGATATTCTTCTTGCAGGCTGCCATAATGGCCATCTTTGAGAACCTGTCGACAACCACAAAAACACAATCATTTCCATGCTTAGTGGAAGGAAGGATTGACATGTAATCCATGGAGATGGATTCCCAAGATCGACTAGGGGTAGGAAACGGGGTATAGAGGCCTTGCTTCTTGATGGTCGGTTTGGCAATGGAGTAGGTAGTGCATGATCTAATGTACTTTCTGACATCCTATCGAAGATTTAACCAATAGAAATACTTCTATAGTACCGCCACCGTTTTCTCGACCTCAAAATGCCCAGCAGCCCAACTGTAGTGTGCTTTCCAAATCATCTTGGCATGCTTGCTTGAAGGAACACAAAGGTGACCCAAGTGGCATAACAGGGCATCCTGGG
>APFE030290237.1:52901-70655 GCA_000404065.3 Pinus taeda
TAGGAAATTGTTGTCCTTCTACCATGTAAGCATTTTGAGGATTTTTATTATTGGGATTTGGCAATGGCTGGGAAGGTAGTTGATTTCTTTTTGTTGGAATGGAAGCAAGAGTTGAGAATTTTGTTGAGGAGTTTGTTGTTGTTGTAGGAATGGTAATGAAAGTTGTGGATTTTGATTTGGAAGTTGTGGAGCTTGTTGATTTGGAAAGGATGGAGGATATTGATAAAATTGAGAAAATCTCCCATAAGGATTTTGCATACCTTGTACCCATGATTGATATGGATTTTGAAATTGGGGCCAAGGTTGTTGCCAAGGATTCCAATTTGGCGGGGGTTGAAAGTTCATAGGATTATTGAACCCTTGATTTTGTTGCCCCTGCCATGGTCTCCTTGTAACAAAACAAAGAGATTCCACTGAATTAGGATCTTCTTGAAAGACAGCTTTGAGCCCAGGAATTGAAGGACAATCCTTGGTCTCATGGATTTCCGAGCAAATAATACATGTTTCTACAACTTTTGCATCCAAGGGACATTCCCTTAGAGCATGTTTCTTCCTACATTTTGGACAAAATATGGCCAAAGCTTCAGCTTTTGCTTTCTGATTATTTTGTATTTTAAGGGTGTCTAGTTGCTCACTAAGGCTCCCTGAAATATCGGTTTTGAACTCATCAAGCATATTGCCAATCTCTGCCCTACTTACTAAACTGGTTGCAGATTTGTTTTCTCTAATCAGAGAAGGATCTCTAGGCCATTTTGCAGTTTTATATTTTCCTCTTGAGAGATGGACACATAGTTTTGCTATATCATGAAGTGGAAGTTGAGAGATATCTCCCTTTCCCATCATGTTTAAAATGTTTATCCATTCATATCTAATGGCTTTCAACAGAAGGGCTTTCAAGGTTTCCTCATCTAGATTACTCATTTTTTCTCTCTTTAAGTTGTATTGAAATCTTTCAAGTAGGTCCTCCAAGTTTTCATCTTTTTGCATCATCTTGAATACCTCATCCTTATGATTAGTGGGCATGCAATAGTCCAGGTATCTTTCCAAAAATGTTTGTTTCATATCATTCTAACTATTAATAGACTGAGTGGCTAGTCCCATGAACCATTTCAAAGCAGCTCCTTTTAATGTTGAAGGAAACAGTTTGAGTTTGTGAGAGTTTTCCATATAATCATAGGTTCGACATAAAACTTCAAACTCAAATAGAAATGTTTCGGGATCCTCACTTCTCAACCCATGAAAGTTTGGGAGGACAGATGGTGAAATTTTTTTCATTGTTGTATGGGTTTCCTCATCAACTATAGGGAATCCAAATGAGTTATCCCCATCCCTATTTCCTCCGTTGTTACCTCTTCCTCCTCCATTTCCTCTTCCATTCTTTCCTCCTCCTCTACCTCTACCTCTACCTCCAAATCCATCTACTACTTCCTCTGTCATGATAATTGCTTCAGAGTCCTCAGAGTCCTCTGGTTCTTCTATTAAGGGAGGATGAGAGGGAGTTTCTTCCTTTTCTTCTTCAGGTGATTCTACTTCTTGAATTACAATATGCTCTCCTGTAGAAGAAAGGAAAGGGTCTTCCTCTGAATGAGATTTGGTAGATGGTGTAGGAGAATCCTCTAATTCAACTACTCCTTGAATTCCAAGGATCTTACGGCTAGGGGTAGATGGTGGTGAATCTTGTCTATGCCTTGAAGAAGATGGAGTTGTGAAAATCGAACTCTTGGCTCTAGCTATAAACCTTCCCCTAGAATCTCTTGCTCTATGCATGTCATTTTATTTTTATTTTTATTTTTAAGTTGGGCTAATAATTCTCTTTCTGATCTTCCAGGTCACACTGGGTGCAAGAAGAGAGCATACTTAAGAAATTATTGAACCAATAACTCTCTTTTCTGATCCTCCAGATCACACTAAGTGCAAGAGGAGAGCATACTTCAAGAAGTTATCAATTTTCCCCTTCTTTTTATTGTTTTTTTTTAGGAAATTGGCTACCTAGTTACACTTCCTCGGCAACAGCGCCAAATGTTTGGTCAATTTAGAGTGTCCTAAATTGCTGTATTAATTGTCAATCCAGGTGTCGTAAACTGTTGAAGTGCGGCGCACTATATGTGCAAGATAACCTATTTCTTATTTTATTTTTTTTTTCGTTTTTTCGTTTTTGTTTTGTTTTGGGTTTATTTCTGTTAACTCCCTAATGTGAGATGGAAATTCTAAAAGACAAGTATGATATAAATGTTCAAGGCAATGATGTCTTTCAAAATGATTTTTAAAACTTCAAACTTTTCTTTAAAAGCATGTAATGATGAAACTAATTCTTGAAAAGAGAGTGAAAATGTGCCACTATTCTAATTAAACAACAGTGAGCTAGTGACCATGAAACCCATTATCCTTGCTGCCATGAAAATATAAGAAAAACTTAACTCAAAGAAATCCAAGTATTGCAAGCAAAGTAAACTAAAATCACATTACATCAACTCATATTCTGATCCCTCACCATTCGACTCGCTCTGGCTTTAGGAGGTAATCATAAACAACTTGAGCAATCTGATATCTAATTTGCAGAAAATAAAACTAATATCAAACTACACACTCATACTTCAATCCCTCACCATTCGACTCGCTCTGGCTTTAGGAGGTAACTGAAAATGACACGAGCAATTCAATAACTAACTTGCAGAAAAATAAACTAATATCAAACTGCGGATTCATACTTCAATCCCTCACCATTTGACTCGCTCTGGCTTTAGGAGGTAACTGAAAATGACATGAGCAGTTCAATAACTAACTCGCAGAAAAATAAATTAATATCAAACTACGCATTCATACTTCAATCCCTCACCATTTGACTCGCTCTGCCTTTAGGAGGTAACTGAAAATGACATGAGTAATTTAATATCTATCTTGCAGATGAGTAAATGAGCAAAACTGAAATAAAAATCAAAGTGTTGGAACTAAAAGCTACAGGAAATGAAAATCAGCAGAAGGACAAGGATGATTCCATGTCATTATCATTAGAGAACTATGTGCCCGGGTTGCCTACTGTAATCTGAAACAAAAGCACTGATCAGTTAACAATATATAAAATGTGAAAAGCTATGGACAACTATCAAACATTAATACCATAAGAAATGTGATATATATACAAGTGAATGATTATGGCATAAGAACATAAAGAAATAAAGCATGAAACTCTATAGTAATAAACAATATCTCGGCCTGTGCAGGGGACCTCTGCACAATCCTCGGACAATCAACGATCAACCACAAGTTGAGCTCAAAAACAGAGTCTTCTCATGTATTAAAATGCTGTCATAACACAATGATAAAGTTACGGCACAGTGGGTTCCTTTATAGTCAAAATTACATTATCAAAAGCTAACTAATATGCGTATGAGAATGCATTATTTATAACAGAGGATAATATAACCGTTTTCCTACATTTTGTGCTGATACAAGACATGTAAACAACCACGTCCCGAGATTTAGCACTATGGTTGCCGCGAGGATTCAATCTTTGGAAGGTGGCTATTGGATCCGGTTCATGGAGCAGTCCATAGGTGTTAAATTGTCCCCCGAGATCTAGGAACAACCACGCAAAGCTTCACGTGGTGAAAAACAAAGTTTTATCACTGTAGGACTCTTGAGTTGACCACCGTTTTTCCCACTGTTGACTATGGCCTCTTCTGATGAATTCAACTGAGCCAATAGGACTCGGTCCATGTCCACGTTGGTTGCAACTTGCCCATGTGGCTCAATTTGCCTGAAGACACCTACAATATAGACTTTGACAAAATAGCTGCGGAAACTTGGGTTGGCTGCGAAAAGTGACAAGATTCCGTAGCTTATAAACAAAAATCTAGTTCAAATAGCAACACAAACACATAGTCAAGAAACCACTTTAAATGCCCTTTTTTAACTAATATGCAATGATACTGATGACTTAGGAGGTTCAGATGAATGGAAAGAAGCTAGAAAAAGGTGTAGGAAAGATGCAGTTTTGGGACTCAACACCGCTCTAATACAACTGATCCAGATTTAAACAGGAACACAACAAATTATAGAGATAACCATAAACACAAAGATGCAGCGGAAATAATACTTCATTTCATTAATGGTAAAATACTGAAATATTCTTACAAACATGAATGGAAATAAACTAGCCAGAGCGATGGTAGCTTATCTCTGAGAAGATATGTCGCAGCTACATGCCTCTAAACTGCCTTACAATGAGGCTCAAGGGCCTTTTTATTATTGAACAATAAGAGTATACCCTAAACAACCAAAACCCTAACCCGAGGAGATGTACCACCAAGAGTTTATGGGCCTCGTTGGGGTGAGTTGGACAACCAACTTCCTAGGGTTTCGACTTGGTCATATTATCTCTGTTTGACGTGCATGATAGCCCGTTGGAAAGATCTCTCTGAGGACTACAACGAAAATATGATTTTGAACAAAAGGTTGTTGCTGGTAGATTTCCAAAAAAACGTCGTTTAGGGCTTCAAAATGGATCCAAAAATTTAGGACCCGAAAACTGGTAAAAATAGTAAACTATGCTACAATTAAGGAAATTAAAAAACTGAAAGAGGCAATGGTGGGGGTCCAAGAGGAATTGGCGGGTGGCCACCAATATCCACCTGGATCACATTAGGTAGGTACAGGTATGCAATATTCTTGACCTCTTCTCCTAAGCATATTATAGTTAGAAATTTGTTGTCAATGCATGAGAGATGAGGTTTTATAAGCTAAGGATTGGTTAACAGTCTCAACTGCCTTCAGTTAGTTAATTGCAACTCACTCCTTCACTCATGCATTGTTGAAAAGTCAAATTATGAAGGGTGATGATTTCAAGGAATAAGGACAATAGTTAAAAGAATAAATTTTTCAAAGGCCAAGGTCACCACAACACTGCAAGCCCTCCATCCACTTCATATTCACTATTTATTCATCATTCATCTATCTCATTTCATTCTTGAAAAAAAAGACAAAGAGATCATCCTCTCCATTTCATGAAATTTCCATTTGCAGGTCAGCAAGAAGGATGATCAAGAGAAAAGGAGGATCACAAAGAGACCCCTGTCACTCACATTTTTATTTTACCACTCATTACCATTCATTCCTCCACCATTTCTTTCATTTTTTCCACTCCTTTACTTCAGTTTACAAAGGGACTGTGTTTTCTACAGGATCCCCTGAAAACCTAAAGGATGATCTTGTAAGAATTACAGTGACCCAGAAATCCTATAGGAGGTAGTCCTAACGCAAATAAATGACTTTATATGCCAATAAAATGCACCCCTTTCATCATTCCATCACCATACATTGTCCACCATCATCACCCCTGCATTCACCCTTAAAAACAAAATCAGTTTCGAAAAAAAACAAAAAATCGATCTTCAAAAGGAAGGGAAACAACGAGGAATAGAGAGCATCACTTGAGTATTCCTTGTTTTCCACACTCCTAGCCTTTATCTCCATCCATGTCATCATCTCAACAAAGTGTATGATTAAGAGTTCTGAGGGAGAAGCAGCTACAAGACGTCCTATAGTAGCCTATCCCACAGAATACAAATCATAACAACAACAAGCCTCCAACATGATGATCCAAGAGCAAAATGAGCTCCAAAGCAGCAACAACACCACCATCTTCAACCAGAGGTACCTGCACAAATAAAGGAGTCATCAGAAAACAACAATAAAGGGAGGAAGACTCTCATATAGTTAGAAGACCTTGAAAGAGGAGGAATGACTGCTATAGGAAGGCAGAATGTTGCTACAAGAAGGAAGAAATGAACAAATTATGATAAACCCCAAGACGACAAAAATTTTTGAGAGAACTCCAAGGCTCTTAGGCAGTCACCTAGGCCACAAAAGAGAAGAATAAGGCAACAAGAGAAGTGGGGCATTCTCCATGAAAACTGAACTCAAATTGTAGTGATAAAAAGAGGGTTTCCAAGAGGTCTCTAATCTCTTTCTAGCTTTTGTCCAAGGCCTAAAAAATGTTATAAAAATGAGAGAAAGGCATAGAAGTCAAGTAAGGGCCTTCCCTAACCTCAGACTATCATTTATGCTCAAAACTAGTATCCTGTAGTTTTAACAGGATTTCCTGTAGTTTTGACAGGAATTACTATAGGATATCCTAGTTCTCATCTAAAGGCAGTTTGAAGGTTTTAGAGGTGTCCAAATGGTGGAACAAGGTAGCAGAAGATTGATAAGAATGTGGAGGACCTTGCTAATCTAAAAAAAAATATTCAAGAACTCATCATGAATAAGGGCAAGAAAGCAAGCTAATGGTCTCAAGAAACAATGATTTTTCTTTGAACAAATATGTTTTTGGGCTTTTCCTTGCAAAGCTTATAGCCAAGATCTTAATGCATAAGGGAGAGGCCACCGGGGTCATGGATGAGGCACAATGAGGTCACTAAGTTTCTTAGAGGATGAGAAACACTTTCAGTAGGGGGTATGATGGGCCTCTAAATTAGACATAAATTAAGGCCCGTGCCTCTAATTTAAAACATAAATTAAAGCCTATGATGATCCTTCAACACATTAAACCGCTCTTTTTGCATTAGATAATTTATTTTTATTTTTAATATATTCATTAGGAATGCTTATGAATAATTGAATATCTGTGCCTAATATTATTTATTTTTTGTGGAATATTATGAGAATATTGGGTAGATTATGAAGAGTTGGAGGAGGAGATAATTTAGGGACTTGTTCCCTACTACTAGAGGATCAATAATAAATAATAAGTCAACAAGATATTTGGAATTATAGCACAGATTTTGGAACTTAAATGATGAGAATCAGGAATGTGTTCCACTAATCAAGGAGGAAAATCCACTAATCAAGGAGCATTAACCACTAATCATTTTGATAAGACCGAGTCGAATTTCCCTAGGGAAGATTGAGAAAATCTAGGAATGTGTTCCTGCCATTTGAATGCAAATTCCTATATTGGGGACTAGGATTCCACTAATCAAGGGATTTTGGTGGGGAAAGCTTCCTCCATTCATGGGGAATGATTCCTAATCATTTTGTATAAGTACAAAGTCGAATTTGCCTCTAGATATAGATTTTCATTAGTGTTATTGTGGAGAGAGCTTGTATTCTTGCAACTCCATTGTATTTTCTTGTAGGGATGTAATTCTATTGATGAAAATAATGAAGATCGATGTCATGTTCAACTTCTAAATTTTGTTCTCCTCCTTAGGTCTCTGATTTTCCTTGGGCTTGACCATGCTAGGAACCTCAAAGCCCTTTTGTATCATTTTCTTTCCTTCTTTTCATTGCTTATTCACATGCATCTCCAGTTTTTATTTCCTTCTATTTCTGCATTTAGTATTAATGATTTCTTGTTGTAGGATTGAGTTAAATGGTTGATGTAAGTTCTTTTGTAGGATCGCAAACATTATTTCATCATTGGAAAATCTTTGGAAGTTCATAGTAATCATTGAGTTTCTTGGATTAGTCTTCTTATTCCCAAATCTAGATTGTTGGATCTCCTTTTTAGCAAAGAACAATAAATTTCTGCTATTTTTTAGAGCATGCTAACGAGCTTAAATCGAATTGATTCCACTTGAATTAGATAAAAAAAATCTAGTTCATAACAAAAATTACCCCATTGCATTTACACTTGATTTGGTTAGGCATTTCTTAGATTTACTAGCTCACTAGTTCTCGAATTTCTATATTTTTGACTAGTAATGTTTTTTTTTTTTTAGCATGGGTTAACAAAGGTATTTTTGAGTGATTCCACTTGGAATGGGGACCTAAGACATCCTAGTTAATAACAAAATTTGTCCCATCCAATTTGGATTTGATTTTCTTGGTCATTCGATGAATTGCAGTGAATCTGTACATCCTGTAGGAAACTTCTCCAAGCTTTTTGAGCAAATCCATCCATCTCCCAACTTTGGTTTTGAGTTCTGAGTGATACTAGGCATTTTCTCACTCAATTCCACCCATCTACCACCTTCCCTAAGCCTTCCATCACCTCCAACACTTTCGATTTTTCTCTCGACTATATCCTATAGGTTTCTAGTACATCCTGTAGGTTTTCCTGAAATGGCCTATTTTGAGGCCGAATTGAGAGAAAACCTCTAGGAAGCCACCAAAATCCTCCCAAGGGTCTCCCACACCATCCAACCATCTCCTAACCCTTCCATCCAACCTCCAACATCCTTAATTCTCTTGCCACATCACCAAAAGTAATTAGTTTGCATATTTGATTTTGCATGAAAAGGAAAAAAGACAAAAACAGATTTATTGCAGTCCCTTTACTTGCACATTAGTGATGTTTGATGCTTCTTACTTCCATGCTTAGATAGTAGCATTTAGTTCATGATAATTTAGCATTATTGCAAAGCATATTTTCTTGGCAATTAATTAGGACATGGTGTGATTTAGCATTGAATTTCCATCTCTTTCCTTATACTTTCTTTCTTGCAATAGATTAAGGTTCCATTTCAAACATTTCATTTTCTGCAATTAGTTTAGGATTTGACTTTAGTACATGCACTCCATTACATCATGAAAGCAAAGGAAGGACCCATTGTATGTCGCACATATAGTGTTGACACCTCTTAAGTTTGTACGAACCCCGGGTTGATAATTAAAGTCGGTAGCCTTAGGAGTTGCTACGTTCTTGTTGCAATACCGAGGCTCATTAGTTCTCCACAGCTGTAGCAAGTGATCTGGTCTTGACCTCTTCCAATGCCTCCTACTCACCCTCTTCCATGTCCTTGGAATCCTCCGTGAGCTGTAGGTGAACCTTGATCGTTCTGCGTGCGGGTTTTAGCTTGCATCCTACACATTAGAGTTTTATCTATCATCAAGTCATAGCTTCAGAAATCTCTTTATTCGTGGCCAACCAATTTACAAAATTTGCAAAATAGTTGCTTTGGTGACTTTACAAAATTTTGTAACATATAACAATTGTCTGTTGTATAAATTCCTGATACTTGGTAGATACTACACCAAACGTTTGAACTGAAGCCTAGTTCAGTACGAGACTCTGGTTTCAATGGGTTGGGACATCCCGCGGCTATATAGTCCCGATACACAAGGCACTAATCTTTATAGTGGCCTACAACCTTGCACTTCTTGCACCAAACTTCAGGGAATAGACCCAATTGAACCTCCTTTCGCTTCTTCAGATCCTGCAACTCCATATGCAGGCTTGTTAACTATGACTGGATCTATTAGACTCCTATATTCGTATCCTGGATCAATGAAGCATCCAGCTTCATTGTGATCTCTAATTCTTCGACCTGAGATCCGATCTTCTGTTGAGACAAAAGCAGTCTTAAGTGTGGCAATAGCGAAGCAATGTACCATTCCTTATGTTATTCGTCTGAAATATGAATATTAGCTTGTCTCGGTAAGCAATTCAACCTCTTATCTATATCCCATGCAGACTCATTAGTTGTCTGCTTGATCTCCTTTATTTCAGTAACACACTGAGCTTCTAATTTCGACTTTCTAAATTCTGTGTTCAACGCAATCTTTGTCTTAGCCAACGTGGCATTTAGATTGGTTGTGCTATATTTGATATACCATGTAACCTCTCTATCCTGGAGCATCGTATCCAATTACACTTTATTCATGTCATTATCATTATTCTGCTTCGCCTTCCACATAACTTTTGCTACGAACCAAAACTGATAAGGACCCTCTGATCCCTGACCCTTGAATATAGGTGTTTTCACTATATTCGCCATACTGAAGAATGAAGGTGGAGGTGGAGGAGGTGGTGTAGGTGTATGAAGTAGTGATGAAGGTGATGGGATGGATGGATGTGAATCCCATAAGTTCCCTGACCTTCTTCCTGTAGTGCACCTCTAGGTGTGTTAGGGTTGTTCGTTTCTCCTTCGCTGTTTGATTCCCCCAATAATGGACTGTACGTGCCCTCAGTATATTTGTCCCAATTGAATCTGAATTTTTTTCCGCTTTGCATAGATCTGGTCTAAACTCTCTCAAACATCAATTCAAAGGCATTACACCCTTTTCACACAATAACATTTTAATCCAAGTTTTTAGTGATCTTAGGTACTTACCTCTCGGACCCTTAAAGAATCGGCATTCCGCTTCGCTATTAGATGCAAATGTGTAGAAAGCCCTTGCAACCTTATAATTAGATTCTTCAAGATGATTGATCAGTTCAGGAGCCCACACAATAGGATCATCGTGTTTCCAAGTAGGTTTTTTGTCTGCTAACTTTGCAAGCCACTCATGCAGTTCATTAGGGAATGATGCGAAGAAGATCTCATGCTCTTCTGTATATAGATATCTCTATAACCACCTCTCTTTGGACTAGCGCAGATTTCGATTTTCTTGAGCTGCAAACTCATGCAACTTCTGATCTATCCACTTCTTGATTTCTTTCTTAGTTGGTATCAACAGACGCCACATCACATATCCCTCAGATAGATCCCATCCTTGACAACGGAACCATTGTTTGGCTTGAGGGGGCTTGGACCCAGGTTCAAAGTTAGCTACTTTAACCAAAAAAACCCTACACCATTGGCCCCTTTTGCAACAGTCTGCTTAGCACAAACTGCAGCCTCACCCGAGGCAGTATTGGGGGATGCTAGAACCAAGTTTCTACATCCAAAAGGCTATGTGATGTAGTAGAAAGTTGTTTCTTTAATCTAAGGCCCGCTCTTATCTTCACAAACCCTTATCTTGATAATCGTAGACTTAAATTGGTTTCTACTTCATTAGATCTATGAGCTTCACCTAATTGTTCTAACATACATAAGTTATCATACAAAATTAGATATGAACCTTCGGGATGCAATTAAAACAATATGATAGAGAATTGAATCATAACCGAGCATAAAAAACATAAACATATAAATATACAGATACTTGCACATAATTGCTTCAAATATACTTTATTACTTCAGATCTTCAATACATACACTTCTTCTGACCCTGTGCACATAGCTGCAGGGGCCTGTGCACTCAATTGCGGACTTACCAAGGTCTCTGCACACTCAGCTGCAGGAGCCTTCCCCTCCGCCAGAATGCAAAATTATAGACTCAAATCTTACTCATCAACTATCCATAAGCTTCACACTTCCTAATGACTCCTAAATGACTCCCTTTTATATCTTTTGCATTACATTACCATGGTCTACGAACCATGGGCAGAGTTCATTGTTTAATCAAAACAACCCATCCCTTTACAAAATAAGGGGCTTTGACCTTCATAAAATTCCCTTTGACTCTTAATGTTTTGCGTGCTTCGCTTATCGAAATGCAGAGACTTTACAATGAAGATTGACTCAAAACTTAGACAAAAATTAGACTTGGGGTCCCCATTCCAACAAGCACAATTTCCTGGACCTCCCTTGGTATACAACCTTTAGACCTAGAAGAGACAGACATTTATCTATTGCATGATTCTCCTCACATATTAAGCAGACTTCTATGACATTCAGTGCACATTCATTCCTAGGATGTATTCTAGTACACCTAGGGAAAAAGATAGCTAGTGCCCTCTCTTCTTCCTCTTGCTTTCTTTTGATTTTCATAGTATCCATCTGCAAGGCAAAGGTATGTAGCATTTCACTCTTAAAATATTCCAACATACTTCCTATCTCATGCTTGATGGTTTTTGTGGAAGGAGAGGAACTAACCAATATTTGGCTAGACCTACCCTTCTTTCTAGCAGCCCTAAAGTGATTCTTGAATGCAATTTTTATGTCATCATAAGGAAATTGGTAGATATATTCTCCGGATAGCATGTTGAGGGTTTCCATTACATATTCCCTGATCCCTCAGAGAAGAAGTAGCTTGAGTGACTCAGGATCAAGGGTACATTTGGCTTTCCTATAATTGACTTGAAACCTTTCCTCATAGTCCTCCAAAGATTCATCAGGTCCAAGGGTCATCCTAAAGATTTTCTCCTTTGTTTCTTTGGACCTATAGTAATCCTGGTATTTTTCATTGAAGGCGTGTTACATTTGGGCCCGGGTAGTGATGTTGCCTCTAGGTAGACTCATAAACTAGCGCAAGCCTGCATCTTTGAGGGTATAAGGAAACAAATTCAACTTCTGCGCATCAGAGACATAGTCACAAGTCCTACAGAAAACAACAAACTCAAACATGAATGTGTCAGTATATTTAGAGGTTAGGCCATGGAAATGTGGAAGGGAAGCAGGGCTTATATTTTTCATTCTAGCCTCTCCATCGGCTCTGATAGGGAAAATCTCATTATTCTGGTTTTTACCCATAGTTTGGGTAGGTGAGATAGGTTCTTCAAATATTTCAAGTAGCTCTACTAAAGGGTTTTCCAACTCCCCTAACCAAAGAGGGAAGTTCATAGTCGCCGAAGAAGAATGAACGTTGATTGATTGAGGAGGTGGGGGTTTTTGGAAAGAAATTCCCTTGGTTATCCCTACTCCTACGAGGCATGAAAGAACAAGTTTTCTTTTATAATTTTTAACTTTTTTTTCAAAGCAATAAGACTGATGCAAAACAGAAAATAACAAGAAATTCTTATGCAAAAACAACACCTACTTAGACACCTCCCCGACAACGACGCCAAAAATTGATGAGCCCCAGTATTGCACCAAGGATGTTTCAAGTCCCAAGGGCTTATCAACTTTAATTATCAGCCCGAGTTTCGTACAAACTTAGAGGTGAAAGTGTTATATGCACAGTAGGTTAGGTTCTACTCGTGTCACTCGTATTCATGAAATTAGATCAAGGTATTCAGAGACCATTCCTCCAACTAATTGTAGTGAAAACCTGTTATGAAAGGATAAATGAACATGATTCTACTACCAAGGTGAAAATTCCAATCATCAAATGTAAATGCTAATTTAAATTGCATAAGAGAAAAGTAAGCTAATTTAGTGGAAAAAATAAATCATACTACTCTACTTACCATTCATAAGATGTAGATGCTAATTGAAATTGAATAAGGAAAAAAACTAATCCAGTTGTAGAAATAAATCATGCTACTCTTATTTCATAGTTGATTCAAATCAATAACCTACCTTGCATGCATCATTTATCTACTCACATTTGCTGAAATTGAGAAATCACATCTTTAACATACTTATGAAAAAAATGATAAATCTAACTCTGTTTTGTTATCTGATAGTTGCAATGACGGAAGGATGAGGTTGCAGTGGTCCTCAGGTCTTCCCTAATAATCAAATCATAGTGTGGGGGCTCTTATTCAACTTAACTAGGCCAGAGTCCAAGTTTCGAGAAAAACTGGTTGAAGAAATCAAAGTTACAGGGGTTCTAAAGGAGGGAATGTATTGCTACAGAAGGCCCTTTTTTGCTACAAGAGGGTGTACAAAAGTGTTTTAAGGATGGAAGTGGTTTATTATATGTGGAAAGAAGTGTATTAGGGTATAAGGTGACGAATGAAGGGTGTGGGATCCCCTTAGCCAAGCCTAGTACCCCTTGAAGGTCTATCTTGCACCAAAGTTGATGCCCACAATGTTCTTCATTTGCCTTTATAGAGTGAATTCAGAGACATAATTTGGAAGCAAGGTGAGGTACCTAAGAGGAAGGTGGAAAGGCCCAGGTGGATGTGGAAAGGTGTGCCCACCCCTATAGATTAGCACAGTCCCTGCAACTAGCTAGATACATGCATCAACTGATCAATAATGCAGTGAGACAAATTATTATGGAAAAGATGAGTTAAATTTGATTAAGATCTATTCTATCCCACAACACTACTCTAATATCTCAAGATAATGACACAGACTCCTAAATTGCAAAGAATAAACACGAAAACTAACATCTATCCATTTCCAGGAAATCATAAACAAATATTTTTGAGTTGTTATTGTAGATTTTTCCAATCACTCTTCCACAAGAGAGCTAATAGGAAGCCCTGCAATTACAAGTTTTTATGATATAATATCTCCTAAACAAGAGAATGATTGCAATGCTTTGAAACAAGAACAAGAAGGAAATACAAGAGAGGGACTAAAGCCTTTGGGTTGGGCATCCACTTCCTCACCTAAAGTGGCAATCTCCTTCCTCTAGTTGGTCATTAGAGGTGTATCCATGAGTTTGAAACTCTTCATGCAAAACTTATGTAGTATCTCATTTTCATACTTACCTTGAAAGACAAACAGTTCACTATCACCTTGCCATACTTACAATCCGAGGAAGTAGTGCATGAGACCCTTGTCCTTCATTTTAAATTATCTTGCAAGGTCCTCCTTATAAGATATGATCAGTTTTTGATCACCATTTAAAATCAAATCATCAACATATAAGACAATAATCAACAATTTACCTTCTACCAAGATATTAAAGAGTTTTGTATCCACTTCACTTTTTGTGAAGCCTAAACCGATGAGGTAGCTATTGATCCTGGTGTACCATGCACGGGGTGCTTTCTTGAGACCATACAATGCTCTCTTGAGTATACACACATGAGACTCTCGTTCAAAAGTATTGGACCCTTATGGTTCCTCATTGTACACCTCCTCTTCAATAACTCCATTGAGGAATGTTGTTTTTACATCCATTTGGTGGATCTTCCACTCCATCTATCCAACCAGAGAAAGAATTGGTCTAATGGATGAGTACCTTGCTACTAGATAAAAAGTATCCTCATTTTCAATTCCTTCAACTTGAGAGTACCCCTTGACCACAAATTTGTCTTTGTAATTTTCTATGCTTCTATATATTGCAAGCTTTAGCTTGAAGATCCATCACGAACCCACAACAAATATATCTATTGGTCTTGGGATTGCTTCCTAAACACTATTCTTTACAATGGATTCATATTCCTCCACCAGTGCATCACCCCATACATGTTTCTTACTACTTCCTCAAAAGAGTATGGTTTAGTCTCTACAAGCTCATTCATTAGAGCCATGTATCTAGTGCACCGATTTGGTGAACTTCTCTGCCTGTGCTAGTTTGAAGGAGCACCCACATTCTCCCTCGCATCTTGCATGAGTCTCTCAACTTCCCTAGTCCTTTCCCTACCTTCTTTGAATGGTTATGCTTGCTTGGTTGTCTCCACTCTTTGCTCCTCTATTTTTGGCTGCTCCACAACTTCTTGAGGTTCCTCCTTTGGAGCTAAAAGCTCCTCTTTTTGTGGGATCTGAAGCTTCCTCTTAAGAGAGTAGCACATCACTTTATCCTCAACAAATTTTACATCCCTTTGCACAACTATAATTTTGAGGGATGGCAAGTACACATGGTAGTTGTGTGGAGTTTCCGTGTAACCCACAAATACCCCCAATTCGGCTGTAGGCTCTAGATTCTTCCTTGATTATTTGGAGACATGGTCGTAAACAGAGGCTCTAAAAATATTGAAGTGCGACACATTCGAATTTCTCCCCAAGAAATCCTCCTTTGGTGTAATGATGCCAAGAATCTAATGAGGACTCTACTTCTGCAAATAGAATGTTGTGTTGCATGCCTTGACCCACAAGTGCAGAGGTAGGCCTTGGTCATGCAACATTTCCCTCGTTGCTCCCACAATGCTATTGTTATTTGTCTCAGCCACCCCATTCTTGTATGGGTTGTGGGGTGTTGTAAATCTCATCGAATGCCTTCTTTTGCAATGAAAATTTTAAATTAATTCGACATGTACTCACCTCCATTATCACTACATAGAGCCTCCACCTTCTTGCAAATTTATCTCTCAATGAGTGCCTTAAATTCTACAAACTTGTAGACTGTCTCATCTTTCTTCCGCATGAATAAGGCCCATCAATTCCGTGAGAATTCATCAAAAAAATGACAAAATACCTGTGCCTAGCGGTGGATGCTGTCGAGAAAGGTCATAGACATCAAAGTGGATCCTTTCTAGGATTGCATGTGCTTTGTTGTCCCAATCATGGAATGTGGATTTTGTGTACTTCCCCAAATTACATCCTTTACATACATCCTGCTTCTCAAGTGCTCCTTTAGGAAGCCTTGTGATTATCTGCTGCATAATCTTCAAGGCACCATGATGCAAATGGCCAAGCCTTATGTGCCAAAGTTCACCGACATCATGGCTCTGCACCTTCTCTGCCTTAGTGCTTAATGTAACACAATCCTCCACATATATCTTATATAGGTTCTTCACACAAACCTCGATCTGCTTCACCTATCCCATGGATCTGTGTCTTAGGAATGCCTTTCCTTTTCTAAAAATCACATTGTAACCACGGTTTTCCAAAACTGCAACAAAGACGAGAATTTTCTTTAGGCCAGGAACAAATGTGAAATCCTTGAGCCTGAGGGGGGAGCCTAACTCCATCTCAAAGGTGACTGTACCAATCCTAGTGGCACTATACCTTCTTTTATCCCCCATCTCGATGTGAACTTGCAAGTCTTTTTCCTCCAGGTCACTGAAAAAGTCTCTACACCTTATCATGTGGAATGATGCACTTGATTCCAAGTGCCACACACTCCCCATCATTGTATTTCCCATGCATGCAATGAGGGTAAAGTCAAGCTCGAATTGCGAAGCCAAGCCTTCACCTTCTGCTCCACGTGAGGTTTTTTTTCTTGTCTTCTTGTGCGGACACTTCGTGGCATAGTCCCTGAATTCATGACAGTTGAAGCATTCAACTTTGGACAAATATTTATTCTTGCCCCCTTAACTAGATTCTGGTTTGGATTGGGATTTCTTCCCTTTTCCCTTCTTTGCCTTTCTAGCCAATGCAATTTTTTCTTCATCCTCGCCCTTGGATGAAGACCCATCTCTCGTATTCCACCTTATTTCCTCATGTACCAAATCAAACAATAAGCATTCCCAATTTGGTAGTTTATCCCTCCCATTCAATGAATCTTGATAGCTATGCTAGCTCTTGGGAAGTCCCAGAAGGGCTAGGCTTACTAAGTCTACTTCAAGGACATTAACACCAGCCTCGCTGATCCGGATTTAAATAGGAACGCAATAGATTACAGAGATAACCATAAACACAGAGATGCGATAACCATAAATAAAGAGATGCAGCGGAAATAAGACTTTATTTCATTAATGGAAAATACCGAAATGTGTTTACAACCAGAATTGGGAATAAATCAGCTAGGACGATGGTAGCTTATCTCTGAGAAGGGATGTGCGGCTACAGGTCTCTGTACTGTTCCGAACTTGTGTTAGAATGAGGCTCGAAGGCCTATTTATTATTGAGAAACAATGGAAAACCCTTCACATTCCAAAACTGACCCTTAGAAGATGAAACGCCAAATTGTGGGCCCCGTTTTGGGTAAATTGGTACATCAATTTCCCGGGGTCGTAACTTTGGCATACGATCTCCATTTGACGCGTACGATAGCTCATTAGAAAGATCTATTCGAGCACTATCATTTTTGGAACGGGCAACATCGGTCCATCGCTAGAACCCATGTTGCCCCTGGATTCCCCAAAAAACGTCGTTTAGGGCCTCAAAACGGCTCCGGAAGTTCAGGACCCGAAAAAATGCTAAAAATAGTAAGTTGTGCTACAATTAAGGAAACTGAAAATGTTGAAAGAGACAATTGTGGGGGTTCAAATGGGATAGGTGGGTGGCCACCAACATCCACCTAGATCATTCCTCCCCCCTTAGGAAGTGATGGTCCCCATTGCGTTGAGTTCCTCCATCTGCTGAACTTGTCCTGCAATCACTGATGTGTCTAGCAATGGTGGGAAGCATGGTCGACGACTGTCCACATTGAACACTTGGTGCAGGTGAAAGAATGGAGGAGTGTTGTGCTCCAAAGCATTGTTCCCCACAGTCTTGGTATTGCTGTAAGGACCATGTTGGAGTGGTCTGAGCTTCTGATGGG
>APFE030290237.1:89102-102432 GCA_000404065.3 Pinus taeda
ATCTGATTCGGAAGCCTTCAACTCGGCCACCAACGACTGCTTGGTCCAGCACTCACTTGTGTTATGAGTGGGACTCTTGTGGAACTCACACCACTTCCCTGTGTCCTTCTTCGGCTTTGTGGTGTTGTTCTTTTCTTGTGGCTTCGACGGGTTGTCTTGGGTCACCCCGCCTTGGTTTTGTCCTTTGGGCTTCGGATTTGCAGATCCAAAGTCTCTCTTCCTCTGTTTGAACTTTTGCTCGATTTTGACAACGTATCAGTATGCTGTGCCGAGTGAGGAGTTGTCCAAGAAGTCCATCTCTTCCTGGATGTATCTGTGTAGGCAGCCGCGGTATTCGAGCACCAGATGCCGCTCAGAATCTTTGATACCCAACTGTGTGCGAAGGGTATGAAAAATGTTTGTGAACTCTGGAACATCTTGGTCTCGTCCCTGCCGCAGTGTGGTCCATTTGATGTATTGTCCTCATAGCTTTTGACAGGGTAGTACTGCTCCTTGATGGCATCCCGGAAGTCATTCGAAGTGGGTGCGGTTGAAAATAATGAGCCTGTACTTTCATCCTTCTGCTCGCAGTAGGTTTCCCACCAGTCCTTGACGTGGGGGGCTGCTTTGAGAAGAGCGAAAACAATCTTTTCCCGACTTGAAAATTCATGAACAGAGGAATACCCATCTAGCAGATTTAACCATTTATCTACGGCATCTGCGTCTATTTTACCCTCGAAGATGGGGATTTCAAAATTAACTTGTACTTTAAAGGGCGTGGCGTTTCCAGAGTCGCTGCTGGAAGCCGATGCGTCACCTCTAGGTAGCCGCTGAAGAATCTACACAAAGCTGTCCATCACCGCGTTCCGTTGCCGCTCGAGGGCTTCTTCGAGCAAGATTTTGATAGGATCTCCTGCCCCCTCGTCTTTCTTCTCGTCCGCCATGGGAGGCCGGCGGGATTTTCGAGGCTGGTCTTGCAAAGGTTCGACCAGTTCAAGCCCTAACTCCTTATATCCTGACCTCGTCGGGGACATGCAAAGAAAAACCGAGAAAAAGCAGACCGCTCTGATACCATTGATCCCAATTTAAATAGGAACGCAATAGATTACAGAGATAACCATAAACACAGAGATGTGATAACCATAAATAAAGAGATGCAGCGGAAATAACACTTTATTTCATTAATGGAAAATACCGAAATGTGTTTACAACCAGAATTGGGAATAAATCAGCTAGGACAATGGTAGCTTATCTCTGAGAAGAGATGTGCAGCTACATGTCTCTGAGCTGTTCCAAACTTGTGTTACAATGAGGCTCGAAGGCCTATTTATTATTGAGAAACAATGGAAAACCCTTCACATTCCAAAACCGACCCTTAGAAGATGAAACGCCAAATTGTGGGCCCCGTTTTGGGTAAATTGGTACATCAATTTCCCGAGGTCGTAACTTTGGCATACGATCTCCGTTTGACGCGTACGATAGCTCATTATAAAGATATATTCGAGCACTATCATTGTTAGAATGGGCAACATTGGTCCATCGCATGGACCAATGTTGCCCCTGGATTCCCCAAAAAACGTCGTTTAGGGCCTCAAAACGGCTCCAGAAGTTCAGCACCCGAAAAACTGCTAAAAATAGTAAGTTGTGCTACAATTAAGGAAACTGAAAATGCTGAAAGAGACAATTGTGGGGGTCCAAATGGGATAGGTGGGTGGCCACCAACATCCACCTGGATCACTCTCCAAGTTCATCATGACATTGTGTAAACTTGTTAAGATATTGTGAAATTGTATCGTTATTTTTCATCTTAATACTTCGATGTTTATCCTTGAGCACCAACTTCCTATGGTCATTATTATTCTCGAATAATTTTTTCAATTCTTTCCTTATTGCGAACGAAGTTTCTTTTCTATGGAGATTTGAGACAATATGATCTCGTACTCCCTCCAAGATTATTCTCCTCGCTTTGGCTACATCTTTCTTCCACTGAGAAAGGTTTTGGGCATCAGATGCTTTTGGTTTTGCAACATCTTATTTGATGTATTATAACAATTCATTGTCATCCAATACCGCATCCATGCGATCCTTCCATGCAACAAAATTAGAGGTGCTTTCCAAGGCATACTCTAGCCTTATTCTATTGAAGGTCATCTTCTTAGCTTTGAAGAAATCATGCTTCATTGAGCTCCAAAATTGAACCTCCAGAGAACAACTTCAAATTCCTAATCTAGTGTGAATCCTGCTCTAATACCATGTAGAAATTATGATGTATATTTGTAGTTGCTCATGAAGTTTTAATCAAAATGGAAAGACACAAACCTACTCTACTGCTCCGTGGAAATTAATTCACAATCGAGAACAAAATTTTTAGACATGCAATAAGAAATCACACACATGCAACAAATATTTTTCTTAGGGAAAGAAAACTGTTAAAAACCCGAATGCCTGCTTGCATTAAATCAAAAGAACATAGATGTATTACAATTTCTTTTATGAATTGAGCACAACCTCTAAGTGCATAACCTATCTCTTTGCTCACTGAAAGGATTTGACCCAGAATTATTCAAAATTTTCCTTTGATTGAGCTCTTATTTCCTTGCGATGTTCCTTGAGGAATTAGGCCCCTGTTATTTAGGAAACCCCTCAAATTTTATCCTTTGACTGCATGCAACACTTGTACACTCAAGACTAGTCTACAATTGATGTTACACTACCTTGGAATCTCCACCAAGCCTGGGGAACTCGAATTATTTACATGCCCTAGCTATTTTGGACTGATTGATCAATTAACTAGATGATCATTGAGTTTGACTGAAGTCACATTTCTTAACTGACATTCCACTAGTTCCTCCAAAAGTTGGAACTAGTTTAATTGATAACAACCTAAGATAATTGATCTTGATTGCTACAAATTAGCAATGACACATGCAGAATTGAACTCTAACTCCTCCAACTCAAATTTGCTGAGTAAATTGGGTGACAAAAGCCATGTCACACAAGTTAACATCATCCAAGTTGTCTGCTAATCTGTAAATTCGAATTTTCTCAATTTAATCAAGGAAAAATCAAATTGAGAATTTATTGCTAGATTTTTCATCAGAGAGCTCTTGGGTGTAGGGAACTTTGGAAAATAGGATAGTCTGTGATCCTTACCTCTCCTATCAAGTGGTATATTTCCTATTGTTTGACAATAGGATAGACTATGATCCTTGTCTTCCATTATAAGTCATATCCTGCTCATTTTCATTCATTAATCATGAAAGAGTTTACCCTAGTTGGCATCCTACCCACAAGTTGGGCTTGTTGGTATTGTTCCTCCCCATCTGGCCAATAGGTTGAGAAGACTTGAGATAGACTGTGATTATTTCCATTTATGGTAAGTGGCATCCTACTAGAGTGATGGGATTCAATTGTTTTACCATTGACCCTTGAGGGTCAAGTTGGGAAGATTAACAGAAACAAGATAGACTATGATCCTTACATCTCACAGGAAGTGGTATCCTGCCTATTTCCCATGGATATAGGGTGGTATTTGGAGCTCCCCTATGATGATTCTTCTTATCTAGATTTAATAGTGTTGAATAGATGAGTAGAGATGACAGAAGACAAGATATGACTTGGTACAGTGACGATGACGATGAGATTTTTGAGATAGGATTCATGATGCAAAAATTTCTCCCTATCTTAGAGAGAGTGTTAATTTGGTAGCTCAAGGATAAATTCCCTCCTTTGGACAACCTTCCTCATCATTAAAGACCCCTATTAGCCCCTGGAATAATTTAATTTGGTCAAGGAAAAATATAATTTTAAATGATGGAACCACATGTGCTCAAAAGTATAGATAGACCTAAATGTCAAATTGGGTCTCCTCTAACACATATACATACACGTAATGTCACATCACTTTAGAGAATCATAATCACACATCACATCTTCTCTGTTTTCTCTTGTTTGGTTTGTATAGGTCTTCAATTGGAGGTTTGAGTTCGTAGGTTAGAAGGGAAGAATGGAATATCTGATTTATCCTTTGACTTTTTGGTTTGGGATAGTTTGACCTATAGTTGACCAAATTTTACTTCATGTTTTGACTTGCTTTGACTTGGAAATTTCGATTTTTGGAGGCTGAATTGTCTAGTGAAGGAACCACATTTTTCTAGGATGCTTGAATTTTGTCGATTACAGACCTATGTCTGAAGTTTGACCACAGACATTGTCTCTCCCTTGATCAAACTTTTGAGGATTTTTTTCATTGAGGTTTGACCAACAAGGAAGGACGAGTTGTTTGACTATTTACTGAGCCCTTTTTGAGGACTATTGACCATTAACTTTTGAATGGTTATGGAATCATTTGTTGTTTTTGAATTTGATAGAATTTGTAGATTTGACTTGTTGACCATATTTGACTTTTGGGCTCATCTCTTGCATATTGGTTAGTGTATTGTTGGATAAGTCAAATATTTGACTTTGAATATTTATTGATGAGTTGGAACAATGCATCTTTCTTTAACATTTTATGACAATCTAATAGAGGAAGAATTTTGTAAGGGTTTTCCCCCTTGTGGATATTTTCCCTGGCCTTTGCCCAAATCTTGTGTTTCTTGTTATTGCTCTTGGTTGTCTTCTATTGTGCATTTAATTTAATATTCTATCTATGATTTCTTATTGTGATTGGAATATTAAATTTATTTGAAAAGTGATCCATAATTAAAGAAATAATTGGGTTAAGTAAGTGTGCTAAGCATACAACAGTGCAAAATTAACACTTTTGTATTGGTTCAAAATCTTGATGCTCTCTTCTGCTAGGCCGATGATGAAAGGTTGTTCATTTGTGATTCTTCAACTAATTTTTATTCAAAATCATCAAGCTTTGTATCTTTAAGAACAAATGAAAGCAACACATTTGTCTAAAATTCTTCACGGTGACCCTCATAGTTATCATAGCTAGTGCACTAATAAAATTTTATAAAGATGTCACTTTATATATTTATTCTTCGTCATTTAGTTGTTGTCTTTATTGAACATTAAATTATTGAACAAAAATTTCTTGATAATGATTATAAAAAATAGCTTCTTCATATGAATATGGATTAATATATTCTTCAAGAGAATCAAAATCAACATATTCATCAACAATGGGAAAATCAGAAGGTATTTCTCTGTCGAAATGCAGCACCTTTATTCCTTTGCTAGATGATCAAAACTCATTTCTTTGTAACAGTGATGCATGAACTTATTTTTGTTCAAAATTTATGGAGATGGCGATAAAGAAATTTTTTCCTTTTGTTCTTGAAAATCAACATTGTATTCATCAATAAATCAATCATTGTAAAATTGAATATTGTGTGCATACCTTTTTTCCTTTTCTTTAAAAGACCTTTGGACATTAAAGTCATTGTGCAGATTTAAGAATCCAACTTGATATCATCTTTGACCACACAATATTAATTGTAGACATCATTTTATACATGTAGGATTTATTGATGAGAATCTTTTGCATTTCAACACAACTGTTATTATGCTCTAATTCCATATAAACAACTTGGTTTTGAAAAAGATTTAAAACAACAATATAACTCTCTTGATTTTATTGACTCAATACTCATTTGGAAAAGTAATCCACATAAGTGGAAATTTTAGTATTAAAACTTATATTATCACATACCATCTCTATTGTTTCTTGAAAGGATGGGTGTAAGCGTTCTTCATAGAGAAACTATTTTTTCATTGTCATAGATGTAATCAACTTTCACATTCTAGCTCACAATAGTCCTTTAAAATAAGGTTTGAATTGAGTACATTGTCTTGACATATGAGTGAAAATTTGTACGAAAATGTTTTAATGAAGAAATAGTAGTAGGTAAAGATATATATAAATGTCGAGTATCTCCTTCTAACAAACAAACAAAAAAAAATCATAAGAAAATCTTCATGAAATATATCTAACCAATGCATGCATTCATGAAAATCCATCAAGTGTTAAGTTATAATATATTCATCATCTTCTTTGAACTTAAGAATATAGTCTCCCCATTCTTCTATGTCCAGCGTAGGATTTGGAAAGCCAAGTATTGTTGCACAAAGTGTTTTCATTGATGTCAAAGGGGGTGTCCAAGGCAACAACAATGTCATTCACGAATCAAAGGAAGAAATTTGATAGTTGGATCTATTGCATGAACTTATCAAGAGAAGTGAAGAGGTATGAAGTTTATTGAGTTTTTCAAAAGGTTATGGTGTCCCAATGAATCTATGGGGGATAACATGATTGTATAGTCCTTGTCAATACCTTTCCAATGGTATATCACACTTTGAAAATCTTCTCCTGAATGAGAATTTATGACCAATTGAAGATTAACATTAGTTAAGGATCTAAACTATGAGGCCAAAACCAAAAGTCACCAAATTTGTTAAAGATCGCACATTTTAAGGATAGATCTACCATTGGTAGGTCAATGAATGGTTTTGAGTGCGTAAACTTGCATATTGTTTAATTGGATTAAACAATGTGCATCTTTTGGCAATCTAATTGTGGTCACAAATAAAGTTGCATGACATTTAATCACTCCCACCAAACTAATAAGGTGATGACATGTGGCACAACTTGATTGGTTAGAGGTGTTGACATAAGAGCCAGTATCATGATGACATGTGGCACAATCTGATTGTTCACAGGTGATGATGTAAGATCCAATCCCATGATGACATGTGCTGCAGTATGATTAGTGAGAAGTGATGATGTCGATGTGTGACGTTTCACCTCTAAGGTCCACCATGTGGCAAGAATATATGGTAGTTTCTGATTGTTAACATTTCCAAAAGTGAGTGACACATGGCACCCCTCAAAAGCTACCACATGGCATGATAACATCATCATGCGAATTACCGTGGGTCCCAAGGCAGGGTCACATGGCATGGTCACATTGCCAAAGAAAAGGGACTGAGTGCCAATTTCAAAGTCACATGGTTACGGTCACGTTGTCGGTGGGCTAAGCCCCTAATTATACAACGTATATTGTGTTGTGAATGAAGGTTACGTGGAACTATGGTCGGCCCAAGATTGGCCATCAAAGCCACTAAAAATAATTTGAAATACTTCAAATTACTCAATAAAGCATGTGTATTTCGTTTCAAAGAACATAAAGATACATTTTAGTACTCAAAATGTGGAAGTAATGCAATGAATAAAATTCTATGAAAATGGCAATATGAGATGTACACAAAAGAATAATAAAACATTTGACTTCCATACATAGAGTAATTTTCCAAATTGACTTCCAGGTCATCAATAATTAAACCACAATCTCTTATTACAAAAATAAGTTTATCTTGTATAATAATACTTTCCAATCCCTTCTCCAATGAAGAGGAATATATAAATAACAAAATAAAATAAAATATAACATGTGTTTCCTAAAAATAGAAAATCCTTTGACTCTTGCAAGAGGATTTTATTATAGAATAAAAGCAATTGTTTGTTTTGTTGTTTCTAAACATAGATGATCTTTTCTTTCACTATTGCTAATCTCCTTCCATTTTTTGTGCTAACTACCATGTATCTTTGCTGGTTGTAAGGGATATGCTTCCATTTTTTTCTCCTTAATGTATTTGGCCCACTGATTGTATTTATCAGTTATCTAAGGTAAATAGTTAGGAATGTTTTTTTTCATACCAATATGACATTCACCCATACATTTCAAGATATATCTTTTTGTTTGTCTATACTTAGAAGAAAATTTAGAAATCAATTTCATACACTTGTACGATAATTGGAAGAATTTCTAAATTTCCTTATTGCTCCATTTAGTGATTTATTGAATTTCACTATTTCTAGCTTCTCTATTATCATTAATCCCCTCTGTGAAAATAGTCAAAGGTAGCACTTATTCGATTCCTCTAGGATGGGGCATATTGAATCCTTCAATAATCTCTCTCGTACTATCCTAGGTTGAATCACGCTAGTCATAAGACTCTTTGATCCATTGCTTATTGATGAAGAAGTTCGATTTTATTTGATCCAATGATATATGCATCATTATTTTTTCTTCCTTGGAGAGTTTGCCAAAACTTCATATTTTTCTTTGTTTTTCCACATGAAAATTTTATCAAATGGGTATAACATCACACTATCATCCTGCATTTGAAAATCAACCTGATCTATAAAGGTGAGAAAGTCATGATAAATATTATAAATTTCATTAATTTGATTGAATAATTTCAACTCGACTCACTTGAGTTGATCATTAACAACAATAAACACTTTTACCTCCATAGGTTCTTTCTTGAATTACCTTATTTATTATTCCATAGAAATAATATGAGCTTCAAATCCTATAAAATTTGTTTGAGAATTAATCTCAAAATCTTCTTTTAGTGTTTCAATTCCTTTGGTATGAACTTGCCTCAAATCTTCCAATTGTTTAGCATGTCTACTCTCAGTTTCAACAAGTTGTTTCTTGTATTTGAATTCTTTCACTTGGGTATTTTTCTTCAATATTTTCCATAGCTATGGAAAACCATTCCTATAACACGGTGGAATGGGATTGTCATTCCTTTTATTAGGTAATATTATTGTTGACCAATTCAGTTTTTAGTTCATGGATTTTATTCAGGCACTTATCTAATTCTCTAGATTCTTAAACAACACAAAATAATAGACAAGATATGAAAGCTAAGTACATGTTTTGTTTATTCACAATAATATGTGCATTTATACAATATTGTGTGACCCTTGGTTTTCATATACTAAGTGGTATATTGGACTCCAATGACTCTTCATATTCCATGCCCAAAACACTTAGTGGATTAGGTGTCCAACATTCCCCCCTAATCCAAAGGGGTATATACGAGTCCAAGAAGAGAGCTATAATACAAAATTACAACAATGTCTGACAATAGTAGGTTGAATGTGCTCTCTAAGATGAGGGTAGAAGGTGGGAGAACTTGAGGTCTCAATCGGTGGTGGTTTAAGGATGACCAATAGTACTGGAACACTTAGTACAGTTCCTGGAACAATTCCAAATTTGCTAGAAGCTAAATTATTCTGCTAGAGGAAAAGCTACCTAATGTTGTGAAAAGGGAGACCATTGGGGTCTCAACTTGGAACTCTTGATGATGTTCATGGAAATATTCCAAATATGGCTAGAAGTTGAAGTATTTTGCTAGAGGAAGTGTTCTAAAAAAGGATACCATTGAGGTCTCAACTTGCGGTGGTTTAAGGAAGGCCACCAACCAAAATTCATGCTCATGGGCTTCTCTAGATACAACTTTTAATATGGATATGGTTGATTCTAGCTCTAGGATTAGGCTTGCTTTTATATTTGAATCTTGTAGATGACCATCAATTCCCTCCCCTTAGGGTCAGATACAAGGGGAGAAGATGAAGAGATATCAACTGCAATACTTTTCAATACTCGAGAAAAAAATCATGTGGAATTAATGGAATATCTTCTTGTATGTTAAATCCCATTGCAAAGAAGTGATCCATCTAAGGAGAATATTTGTTCTTGTAGGAGGCTTGTTTATGAAGCATATGTTTTAATGATGAGTGTGCTTACCACAATGCTTACAAGGGTGAATATCAAAACAATGATATTTCACATGGCAAAATCGATCACAATGTTGGCATTTGATAATATTTGACTGTGAATGTGAAGGAGAAGGATCTGGAGTATGTGAATATGAAACGTCCTAAAGAAATCAAACACTCTAAAATTGGATTAGCTTGGTATAGTCAGGAATATGAAAGGACATATCCTTGTCATATCTAAGACCCATTTTGTTCCCATTGTCGACAAGCTCTTCCCAAAATTTGATGATGGCTTGGGAAGTGTAGACTGGACTTTTGCATCTACATGAAAATATTCTCTTGAACGAGGCATTGAATCAACCTCAACTCCACTGACTTGATCACTTTTTGGTTGTTGATGGAATTCTCTCTCAAACTCAAATAGAGGAATGTTCTGAACAAAACAAGTTCAGAATTATGTCTATTTTGTTGTAACTCATCTTTTTGAAGCTATGATTCGAGTTGTGGAAACTCGATCTTTTCATTTGCATCTTGTAAACAAGTTTAATATCAATAAGTGTGGTTTTGCTAATTTTCAGTGTCATGAACAAAACAGGGTAACAGAGTTTTCAGGAACTCCAATAGTATATTAATTCTAGTCACTTTCATTGAAAAAATCAGGTGAATCTCTCAAATTAGGTATCCAACATTTAAATCTCTCGAATTACATGGCTAAAGTGGTTGCAATGATAAACAAGGATACCCTGTTGGACAAAATGCACAAATATAATCTCTCACAATGGCCAAAACACACTCAATATTAACAATATTACCAATGATCATCCAAAACTTGCCATAATTTTGGGTATAGTCGAATGTATTCAGTGCATCAAAACCAAGCCAAGCTCATTGTAGCTACATCAAAATCACAAGTTATCATGCCTTGAATTTGAAAACTCCTAAAAAAAGCTGATGATTACTGCTTTAATAATCTCCAAAGGAAAATTTCCTCATAAATTTTCAAATATGTGGATTTACACAAGTGTATTTGTAGCAACACCAAAATTTCTAAGGGACCCATTCCATATGGCTTGAGCATTTGAGATGTGAAGACAATCTCTATACCAAAATTGATCTCCAAGTGTCATCATTTGATGCCATTTTTTGAATTAAATTAAATCACAAGTATATTGCTCCCAATGCTAGCGTCGGTTCTCCATTTGTCATAAAAAATGGGGTCAATGATGATTTTCAGGTAGTTATATTGGATAAAAATAGGCTTTCCCCCCTTTTTTCCAAGGATGTTCCCAAGGATTTATTGCTAGTGGAAAATTGTCACATGTTGTCGTACATTTTCCCAAATTAAGTGAGGCAACATATTGCAACCAACCAACACATATGAGAATGCAACTTAGACTTGAAGTTTAATACATTAAAGCAAACACATATAAAAATTCAACACTACTAATGCACATGTATGCACATACGAGAGTTTAATCCATGCACGTGAATACTTTAATCAAGGCAGAGAAGCATTGACCTTTAATCAACATAGAGAATCACGCTCCCAACCAAAGCATATAACTCACATGAGTTTTAACTATGCTTCATACAACTCCAAATCTACGTACGGGCATCAAAAGGGAAAACTCCAATATAGAGACATTGCAATAATTGAGGTTGGAGTACATTCAACACATGGAGCATAAATATTGAACATACTACACACTTCAACATAGAGGAATCGACACATTGTTAAATACACAATGCATTCATCCAGGGGACCATCGTACGCACTGTGTATCATTGCATAAATGGAACTCCATCCAATACACAAACAATATGACATGGAATGAGGTTGAATACGCATGTGAATGGTGAATTATAATACCTATATATCACAATTCCTCACAAATACTTCATGAATCCACGTTCTACTATTTGAAAACGTTGAACATAGTATCCACCCTCTACTCTTTGAAAACACTAAAGACAGTTCTGTTGTGGTGTAAATATTAGACGATATTTAAGATGGCTATCAAATTCACCATATTTCAAACTTCAAGCTCTGAATGAAGAGGGTGGAACGATAAAATCTGATACTTATTCGATGCCAGTGACAACAAAAAAATGCTTTGTTGTAAAGAAGAATCTCTAATGTTTTGCACAGTAAAGGTTAAAAACAATGAAGGCAAGATTTTGTTGAAGACATAATGGGTCCGTGAAATATCATTTATGTGGAATCAAGCCGAGTAGAGAGAGCACAAGTGATAAGTGCTAGAAAAGCCCAAGTTGGGGCCTAAGGAATATACAAAGACATTATGGTACAAATTAAGTCATGATGTGGGCCTTTGATGTAGCATAGGAAATGCAAAAGCATATACGTGGGGTTGAGCATTACAATGCATGGAGAATCTACATAGGTCTGACAAGACAATTTAATACCCAACATGTCACAGGTGTGAAAGGCATATATGACAGGGGAAGGTCTGATCTACTTGTTTTCTAATACCATGTTAAACAACACAAAATAATAGACAATATATGAAAGATAAGAGTGCGTTTCATTTATTCACAATGATATACATTTATAAAATATCTTATTGTAACACCCTCCTCCCACATCTACCCAAGCAAATGGACAACCGAGGTAAACATGTGGCGAGAGGTGCCAAAAATGTCTAGTCAATTTAACGTCTTAAATTGCTCTACATAAATTATCAATTCGGGTATCATAAACTGATGAAGTGTGGTGCACCATATGTGCTTAGTTAACCTTTTTCTTACTTCGTTGTTTTATAGATTTTATTTTGTTTTGGGGTTTTGTTTTTGGTGGTTTCCTAAAGTATCAAATGCAAATGGAAATCCTATTCTAAGGTCTTAAGAATACTTTTAAAGGTCAAGTATGGATGTAGATTTCAAGACAAGGTTTATGTCCCTAATGGTAACTTCCAAAACTTAGCACTTCAAAAGATCTAAAAACATGCTATTGATCAAATTAGTACTTAAACAAAAGTGTAAATGTGCAGCTACTTCAACCAAACAAAAGATGAAATACTGATCATGAAATCACTGTCTCTGTTGCTAATCTAAATACGTAAATAAAAGTTAAGCTATTGCACTCAAAAAAATAAAAAATTGCAAGGAAAGTAAAACTAAAATCAAATTACACATTCATGATTCGATCCCTCGCCAGTAGTCCATCCATGGCTTTTGGAGGTAATCACCAATGTCATGAGCAATCTGATATATAATTGTAGAAAAGTAAAACTATAATCAAATTATACATCCATAATTCAATCCCTCGCCAGTAGTCCAGCTATGGATTTTGGAGGTAACTGTCAAATGATATGAGCAATTTAATATCTAATTGCAGAAAAGTAAAACTAAAATCAAATTACACATCCATGATTCAATCCCTCGCCAGTAGTCCAACTATGGCTTTCGGAGGTAACCGTCAATGATATGAGAAAGTTGATTTCTAAACTAACTAATAAAGCAAGTAAAGAAGACTAAAATCAAAACAGAACTGGAATTAAGAAAAAAAATTAAGAAAAGCAAAGTCAGCAGAGAGGTAAATCTCATGTCACTATTTGATGCAAAAACATGTAAAGAAAAACTAATCTACAATCAACCGGTTGAACACACTTACATGAATTAAAATTGCATGAATGGAAAATCTAAACTATCAAACTTGAAAGAATCAAATGACATAATGAGATCAAAGCAAAATTTACAAAATGAAATCTACTCTACCTTACATTCTAATATGCTCCATGACATCTACTTCACATCTCCTTCCATGTTGAGAACATTAAAGCTTTATCCAAATTTTTCAAAATTACAAAG
>APFE030290237.1:102824-117970 GCA_000404065.3 Pinus taeda
CCTCTACCTCTAGAGTCCTAATCAAAATAGGAACTGATAAGACACATGTCTTTTTAGAGTTACAATACAATTAGGAGATGTGACACATATCCTCATGATCCCATGATTCTTTCCACTCAAATTCGAAATTGGCCTTAGAGTGCCATATAAGGGTCTTCTAGAAGCCTCCTTTCAACCTACACATGTCAACAATCTCAACCCATTTGTTAGGTATAAGCTTATGCACATTATTTCCTAATTTTTAACCACAAATCACTTAAAAGGCTTAGAATTAATAAAGATTGGAAAACATAAATGTGACCCAATGATAATGAAAGTGGGATGAATGTGGTGACATAGTAGTGAAATGGAGGTGAAATGGAGGTGATATAGTGGACATAATAGTGAAAGTGTAATGGAAATGAATGACATTTTCAAGACTCAACACATCTACCCAAGCAAATGGCCAACCGAGGTAAACATGTGGCGAGAGGCCACTCTGATATGATTCAACCTCCTAATTCATGTTAAGGAAGTGGAACCAATAGAAACACACCATACAGACATTAATTATCATCTACAAGATCATCAGGAACCAATCCAATACTTTAGACAGATTGCTTTGAGGTCCCACTGAGCTTTTGGACAATTTAAGGCTCAGTCACTCCCATGCTATAGGCATGAGTGCGACCAACAACCCAAAGTTACTCTCACATGCTTGCCTGCTAGCGACCAAATAACAAAATTGTCAGTGCTATCCCAGGGGCTCCAAGATTTGAGCCACTTTTTTAGGCCCAGAGCCCAGGTCACTGCCCAGAATTGAACCATCTCTTCAGATTAGAAAAATAACATGGAAATGACAGTACTAAAGCAGTCACTTGTTCAAGACCTTGACTGAACCCCTACTAGTCATGACAGGAATTTCGTCAAACATATTGAAAATGTGTAATCTACAAGTGTAATTAACAATTATGATCATATGGGTCTCATACTTAGCTAAGGATCGCTAAGAATCATTGATGCCTCAACACATCAACTGCCATTCCATCCATTATGTCATAGATACATTGATCATTCAATTAAAATTAAAAACATAATGAGAGCCACAATGGTTACTGTCATAAAATACATACATAACCAATATAATAGCAGTAGAAATAATCATGAAAGTGCAGCCATATAGACCACATATAATCCATTAAAATTCTCATAGAAATACAAGGGGAAATAACCTTTCATTAATGATGCAAATTCAAACCCGAGATGAGACTTCCACATTCCACCTGACCGTAGAATAGTTGAGTCAAATATCTCTTCAGTAATTCACCCCCATGCCATATTCCAAGCATGAATGTGGGATATCCTAGAACACATCAATCAAAGCTCATCCAAGGCTTTCAGAGGCCATCCACCTCAACCCATCAAACAATGATTCCAACTCACGATCGAACATCACAAAACCATCATCAGATTGGTCTCCATCCAAGCCTTCTAGGGCTTCTAGAGCGTTTGTCCAACCAAGGCTTCCAGGACTAGTAACTCAACCCACATATTATTTAGGGCTTCTAGATCATTTATCCCACTAGGGCTTCTAGGACTAGTAACTCAACCCACCAAGGTCTTCCAGAGAATTTGTCCAACCAAGGCTTCTAGGACTAGTAACTCAACCCAAGTTGTTATAGGGCTTCCAAAGCGTTTATCCAACCAGGGCTTCCAGGAGTAATAACTCAACCAAAGCTAAGGAAACATGAGAAACAACAAAAACAATACAAATGAAATTAAACCCATAATCACCATGGTTATCCAGGAAATGGCAAGGCTAGGCAATTCACTGTCAATCTCGGCCATCCTCCATGCCAATGACAGATCACAACCAAAAGTCCACATGCATATGCTATGCATGCCAAAACTAGTGAAGGAAACATACATGAAACTCAGTACCTGCAAGAAAATCTGATGTAGATGATGATCCCGATGCCCTCTTATGCTTTCCTTCTCTTCCTTTTCCTTCTTACTCCTAAAAATCAAAGTATGCCACAGTACACTCTAAGAACGCTCCAAGAAAAACTCTAAGTCTCCAAGTGTATGAGAGAGAGAGAGAGAGAATAATGAGAGAGCTCCAAAACTGAAATGACAAAAGGTTACCAACTGATCCTCTGAAACCTTTTTATGAATGAGGCCTCTATTGTCTTCATTTTCCATTATTTTCCTTCAATTTCCTCCTCACATGAAACTTGTGACCTTTCACCTACCTTTTCTCCCAATTTCCATTATTTTCATAAATAAATGTGCCAAAAATGTCATTTTTCCTTTACAAAGCCTTAGCCATTTCCTTTTCCAATTTCCTTAGCCATAAACAATCACAAGTGATCCCCATCACTAGGATTCTACCCAACATTCAACTTCAAATAATTGTCCCATCGACTATGGTTATTGTTTTTAAATTTTATTACATGGAATTTTCACCAGGGTTGTTACAAAACCCTCCCCCTTGGGGAATACCGTCCTCGGTGTTCAATCACACATATACCTCAGCAACCCACTAAAATAATACATACTAATCATGGAGCTTTATAACACATCTTGATGCAGTATTTATAATGAAAGAACTGTTCAAAAGAAAAACATCATGACAACATGATAACATACCGCATAGTGGATATTTATAGCAAAACTCATTGCAAAATATTTACAATGATCATCCTGTTGAGTGCCAATCCACATGACATCATAACATAATGATAACATAACCACATGATAGCATAGCAACATGACAACATAATCATAATAACATGACGCCCATACCGCATAATGGAGCTTTATAACATAGCTCATGGTGGTATTTACATCCATATACATGTGTACATATAGAAAAATTACCGCTAATATATACCAAAACATATACTAAACACCATATCTAAGCATATTTTAGAACATCATATAACATATACTAAACCATCATAAAGCATATATCAGCCACCATAAAACATACACCAATCCACCATAAAGCATATACAAACGACCGTATTGAAGCTTATTTTCCTCAACCAGCAAACAAGGAAGGATACATAGACCGCATCTGATCCGACATCTCCCATGTAGCTTCATCGGGCACAAAGTGCTTCCATTGCACTTTAACTTGCTCGATTACTCGGTTTCGGAGCATGAGTACATTTTTCTGCAATATACACTGAGGCTTCGGTTGGAATTATCCATATGGTTCCACCTGCAGTACAAACCATTCAATCACATGATCAACATTTTTAACATACTTCTTAAGCAATGATACATGGAAAACATCATGGACTTTCATTATCGGAGGTAGTTCACTTCGATAGTCTACTGCCCCAATCCTCTTAATAATGTTGAAGGGTCCACAAAACAGTGCTGCCATCTTGGCACATGATCCAATCCATAAGGAGCTCTTCTTTGGTTTGATGCGCAAGTACGCATGTTCCCAAACTTGGAACTCCTTGAATAACATGTTCTGATATGCATAACTCTTCTACCTATCTTATGTTGCCTTTAGATTCTTCTTGATCACCTGCATTTCCTGTTCCATGTCCGCCAACATATCTGGTCCAATCAATACCTTGTTAAAGTATCACTCCAACTGATAGGAGTGTTCCAACTCTGCCCATACAATGCCTCAAAAGGACTCATCCTCAATGACTCCTGATAACCATTATTTTATGCTAACTCTACCAAAGGGAGATATTATTCCCACTTCCGGTGCTAATGCATCATATACATCCTCAACATGTCCTCCAATATCTTGTTGACCCTCTCTGTTTGTCCATCTGTCTATGGATAATAAGCTGCGTTGAAGAACAACTCTATGCCCAACCCTGCAAATTATAACTCCTTCCAAAACTTGGAAGTTAACTTCGCATCCCTCTGTGACACAATATTCTTTGGAACACCATGCAATCTAACCACATCTCTGGTGAATACTTGTGTTATATCACTAGTTGAGAATGTAGACTTCATTGGAATGAGCTGTGAAGCCTTTGTCAATCTATCCACAATGACCGTAATGGAATCATGTTTTGTCATTGTCTTTGGCAACCCTGTGATGAAGTCCATGGAAATAACCTCCCATTTCCACTCTGGAATCGCGATCGGCTTTAACAGTCTGCCTGGATTCTTACATTCTGCTTTCACTCGCTGGCAATCAAAACATCTAGCCATGAACACTGCTACACCGCTCTTTAGATTCAACCAATAATAAAATTTATTCACTGTAGTTAATGTATTTTGATAACCTGGGTTACCTGAATAAGGTTTCGCATGAAACTCCCTCAATATCACCTTCGTGAGCTCATTGTTATCTAATACATATATCTTGTCTCGGAACCTGACCAACCCATCTGATGTAAGACAATAATCCATACCCTATGTCCCTACACCTGTACTTGTACCTATACCTATATTTCCACCTATACTTGTACCACTACATGTACATGTACTTGTACCTGCACATGTACATGTACCAGCATCCTACTGCAACCTGTGCAAAATCTCCATAAACCTGACATATTGCTGACTTGCCTGCAAGATCCTATCATGTAAGTTCATCCCATAGGAGCTCATAGCTTCCAAGTGATTTACATGTATCTGTTCGCTGAGAGCATCTGCCACCCTGTTATCTCTTCCTTTGATGTACTTGATCTTGAAATCGAACTCGTTGATCATGGCCAACCATCTAGCCTGTCCGACATTCAGATTCGACTGGTCAAATAAATACCTCAACCCAATATGATCACTCATCAATACAAACCTATATCTAAGAAGATAGTGTCTCCACATCTTCAATGCATGTATGATCGCTGCTAACTCAAGATCATGTGTCGGGTAGTTCTACTCGTGCTCGTTTAGTTTCTAGGACTCATAGCATACTACTTGTCCATCTTGCATAAGGAATCCACCAAGACCTCTCTTGCAATCATTTGTGCATACCACAAACTCTTTTTCTGGATCTGCAATCTATAACCCTGGTGTATGTGTCAACAACTGCTTAAGTTGCTCAAAGCTAGCCTCAGACTCCTCTGTCCATTCGAACTGCTTACCTTTTCTTTGAAATGATGTATTGGGATAAGAAATCTACGAGAAGTTCCTAATGAAACTCCTGTAATATCCGATCAGACCCATGAAAGATCTTGCCTCATCCACACTCTTAGGAGCTACATACTCCATGATGGCCCTTATCTTCTCTAGACCAACTACAATGCCTTCCTTGGAGGCAACATGTCCTAAGTAGTGTACCTCAGTCTGAAAGAAACTACACTTTCTAATCTTAGCATACAACTGATGTTCTCTCATCAACCTCAACACTATTGCTAAATGTTTGGCATGCTATTCCTCATTTTTAGAATATACCAGCATATCATCAATGAACACAATAACAAACTTATCCAAATATGGACGCAACACACTATTAATCAAACACATGAATGTACCTGGATCATTAGTTAAGCCAAAGGGAAAAAAACAAACTCACAATGCCCATACCTAGTCCTAAATGTAGTATTGTAAATTTCCTCTTCTTTGATGCGTACATGATGGTATCTGGATCTCAGTTCGATCTTTGAGAATACTTATTCTCCCTTTAGCTGGTCGAACAAGTCATCAATCCTTGGCAAAGGGTACCTGTTCTTGATAGTCACTTTGTTCAGCTGCCTGTAGTCAATGCATAATTTGAGAGAACCATATTTCTTCTTCACAAACAAGACCGATGCACCCCAAAGTGATACACTTCGCCTAATGTATCCGTTGTCCAACATTTCCTTTAACTGCAACTTTAACTCAACTAACTTAAGTGTGCTCATCCTATAAGGTTCTTTTGATGCTGGAGTTTCCCTTGGCACTAACTCGATAGAAAAGTCTACCTCCTTGTGAGGCGGCAAGACTATAATGTCCTTGTTAGAAAAAATATTATATATGACAGAGAAAGGCAAGACATATAATATGCGGAAAAACAGAAACACATAAAACCAGAGAGACACAGATATATGTGGTTCACCCAGTTTGGGCTATGTCCACCCCGAACAGCTAGCCCTTACTTTCTATTATCCAGCAAAATGAAGAGACATGACCTATAACAGATCCACTGTAATATCCTCTGTTTTCTCTCATAGTCTCACCTCTCTGTTTCTTTCTCTGAGAATACACATATATTTCACAGTCTCAATACAATACCCTCATATAAAGAGAGGGGTTTCCTTCTAGGGAAAAAAAACCCTAAACTAAACATAAATTCTACTGTCAGATCATCCACCTAATGAATGGCCCAAATTGACTAGAAATTACTATACTTTTACAAGGCAATTTTACATCTGTTTTTAGCTTTGAGGGCGCTACCCCCGAAACCCCCACACATGGAGGGGTGTACAATATTCTTGGGGTATACATCCGGCTGAAACAAAGACCTCTAAATTAGGACGATAATCATGGTCTACACCCAACAATCCTCAGCAAATAAATGCTTGAACTGCTGTAAAATCGGGTACCTTTTCAACACATTTGCATCCTCAACCTCCTTACCCTTATCACTATAAATGTGTATTGCAAATAACATACACCCTTTCCTACGGCTATGCTTTGCTTGCATAGCTATCACCATCCTAACTGATGTGGATTTCTTCTTTCCCTGTAAAACTCTTAGTTCTCCATTATCATCAACACACTCAATGGATTTGTCATAACAATCTACCTTGGTTCTATGAAGATACAACCAATCCACGCCCAATAACATATTGTATGATCCCAACGGTAATACATTCAAATGTGTTGTGGTAGGCATACCATTCAATTCAAATGCACAAGCTCTTACCCAATGATGAACTCGTTTCTTCGTATATGTAGCCAATTGTACTAACGAAGACTCTACATGCAATTCCTTACTCAAATCTCACTTATCCACCAAGTCCGGACCAACATAGCTATAATTAGATCTAGGGTTAATCAAAATAGAAATCACTTGATCACAAATCTTACCGTCCATCTCAATGAAATATGTTTGGTGTTTTTCTTGTCTTTTTTCCACTGTTGCATAAATACGTGGAACACTCTGACCAACATTCCCAACAGTTTGTGCCACCTGTGCACTGTGTATCTGAGGTCTTCCATCGTGATTCTACAAATAATCTCTCTTGTGATGATCTTTTCCACAAATTCAACACTCTATAGGCTTCCAACCCATCTCCTTGTTCCATTCTCGTGACCAGAACCCCTGTACTCTATCTGATGTTTTTAAGTTCTTAGGTGGTGCAACATTCTCCTGGTTACTTGTGTCCTATGGTCATACTCACTTCTTGCCCCATTTCCCTTTGTTCCTTGCATTTTCTTTCAGTCAGGCTTACTCTCAATTTTGCGCTTTGTTTGTTCATAGCAATGCTTCATTTTTTAGATGGCCTCCTCCAATGATCTAGGCTCATTGAACTCAATCCTATCTTTGAATGCAATTGGTAATCCACTAACCTAAGTAATAGGCTAGCTGGGGTAGACATGCGATGAGAGGCCACTATGATATGATTCGGCCTCCTAAGTCACATTAAGGAAGTAGAACTGATGGAAACACACCATATAGACATTAATTATCAACTATAGGATCCTCAGGAACCAATCCAATACTTTAGACAACTTGCCTTGGGGTCCCACTAAGCTTTTGGATAATTTAAGGCTCAGTCGCTCCCATGTTATAGGCATGAGTGTTATGCTCTTAACCTGCAAATGATACCCAAATACAGAATATGCAAAGAAAAGAGACCCAGAACACAGAATATGAGAAGAAAAGATACCCAGAACACAGAATAGCGATGATTTTATTATTCAGAGAGTAATGTTCACTTGCCTCTTCGAGGGGGCAACCTCCAATAGAGCAGAGCTCGATTACAAAATAAGACACGATGCTGCTCGTAGGGAGTTTCTATCCTTTATGTATGACTCCTATGTGCAATACCATGGGCCAATACCGCGTATTAATAATACCATCTATCTAATACTACGACCCATTTGCAACTAACTGTGGTTCCGTTACTAATTGCGGATTAACCACTTACAATTATTAATATGGGCTTTATTGATTCTTCACTATGACGTGGTCCCATTACATAGATAAGGGGGTTAGGGTGGGACCCTAACATGCCCACCCCCTTAAGACTAGCCTTGTCCTCAAGGCTGAAGCTGTGGAAACTGCTGCAGAATAGTGGCTGGCTCCCAAGTTGCATCTTCTGGAGAGGTGTCTTTCCATTTGACTAGGACTTCCTTAATCATGCGGTCGCGTAGTTTCTTGACTCGTGTGTCGAGGACCTATTCTGGTTGAAGCCAGATGGACCCTTCTTCGTCCAATTCTGGTAGACTAGTCTGAATTCTGCAATTGTTCCATTCACTTTCTTGAGGCATGAGACATGAAGAACTGGACGGATTTTTGCAGTAGGTGGCAAAGCCAACTTGTAGGCCACTTCTCCAATGCGCTGAAGTACTTGATATGGTCCGTAGAATTTGGGAGAGAGTTGCTGACACCCCTTGTATTTGAGTGATGTTTGCTTATATGGTTGGAGCAGTAAAAAAACCTGATCCCCTTCTTGAAATTGGCGCTCTGAGCGATGCTGGTCTACCTGTTGCTTAATGCGGTTATGAGCTTGATGAAGATTCTCTCAAAGATGGGCGAGCATGGTTGCGCAGTGTTGTAGGAGTTGATCCACTGCTTGGACTTTTGAGCATCCCTTGAGATACAAAGTAGGTGAAGGCGGGAGTTGACCATATACTGCTTCATAGGGAGTCATTTTGGTGGTGGCATGATAGTTGGTGTTATACCACCATTCAGCCAGAGGTAGCCATTGTACCCAAAGGTGTTGCTTTTCTGAAGTGAAACACCTAAGGTAGGTTTCTAGACATTTGTTGACGACTTCGGTTTGACCATCTGTTTGCGGATGATAGGAAGTACTGAGTTTTAGTTGAGTGCCTTGTATTCTGAAGAGTTCCTGCCAAAAATTACTGGTGCAGATCGGGTCGCGGTCGGACACAATAGAAGTGGGCATGCCATGCAATTTGAAGATCTGATCCATGAAAGATTGAGCAACCAAATTTGGTGTAAACGGGTGGGGTAGGGCGCAGAAATGAGCATACTTGAACAGTCGGTCCACAACCACCATGATGACTGACTTGTTCCCTGACTTTGGAAGACCTGTAATGAAATCCATATAAACCTCCATCCAAATTGATGCCAGAATGGGCAATGGTTGTAATGTGCCTGGTGTGTTGACGGTTTCCCCTTTGTGGCGTTGACAGACATCGCATTCTACTACGGAAGTAAGGATGTCCTTTTTCGTGCCTGTCCAAAAAAATGATCTTCTGGTGCGAGCATACGTCTTCTGAAAGCCCGAATGTCCTGCAATGGGAGATGAGTGCAATTATGCCAAAATGCGACTTTTGAGGGTGGATGTTGGTGATATTACGACTCTGTCCTTGTAGCAAATAATATCATCCTGCCACGAGTAGCCCTTCGTGGAATTGGGATCTACCTGCAATTGAGAAATGAGTTGGGAGAGCCCGGGGTGTGAAAACCATTCCTGGCGAGCCTCTTCAATCCATTCTGGAATGGGGAGGGAAATTGCTAGTAGAGTACTTTCCTCCTCAAATTGGCGAGATAATGCATCTGCTACACTATTGTCTTTCCCTTTCTTGTAAATGATCTCATAATCATATCCCAGCATTTTGGCTAGCCATTTATTTTGTTGTGGGGAGGATAGGCGTTGCTCCAAAAAATATTTAAGACTGTGATGATCTGTGCGGATTTGGAAATGTCGCCCCAATAAATAAGGTCGCCAGGTGTCAACTGCATGTAAGATGGCCATCATTTCCTTCTCGTATGTAGATTGGCCCTGATTCTTCCCACTGAGTTGTTGGCTTGTGAAGGCCAACGGTCGCCCTTCCTGCATTAAGACCGCCCCAATACTTGTACCCGAAGCATCACATTCAATGACAAAATATTTGGTGAAGTCAGGTAGTGCTAAAACTGGAGTGGAACGCATGGCATTTTTTAGAGCTGTAAAGGCCTGTTGTGCTTCCTCATTCCAGAAGAATGAATTTTTTTTAGGAGTTGGGTGAGGGGCTTCGCTATGCCACCATAGTTGCGGACAAATTTATGATAATAGCCTGTGAGACCCGAAAATCCTCGCAAGCTCTTCAAGGTCTTAGGTTGAGGCCATTCCTGCATTGCTTGGATCTTTTTGGGGTCCACCTTGACACCTTCACGCCCCACAATGTGGCCCAAATACTCTAGTTCTGCCATGCCAAATGAACACTTGGACATCTTGACAAATAATTTATGCTTGCGGAGCAATTGCAAGAGTAGATCTACATGCTGAAGATGTGCAACCCAAGTGCAACTATAGATGAGGATGTCATCGAAAAAGACAAGGACAAATTTCCTAAGATATGGTTTGAGAATGTGGTTCATAAGGCTCTGAAAAGTAGAGGGGGCATTACAAAGACCAAATGGCATGACCAAGAATTCATAGTGGCCTTCATGAGTTCTGAAAGCAGTCTTGGGGATGTTGACTTCCTTCATGCGAATTTGGTGGTAGCCTGAGCGAAGATCCAACTTAGTGAAGAATTGAGCCCCATTGAGTTCATCCAGAAAATCATCAACCACCGGGATGGGAAATTTATCTTTGACTGTCAACTTATTGAGGGCCCTGAAGTCAGGACACATCCGCCACTCCCCATATTTCTTGAGCACCATGACCACTGTAGATGAATAAGGACTGATGCTGGGATGAATGACACCAGCTTCTAAAAGTTCCTTGATGATTTTGTCTATTTCATTCTTTTGGGTGAACGGATATCTATAAATACTCGAGGGAAAGAGGGAAGAGGATTTGTAGGGGGTAGTCTTGTTCATTTATGACCCCTTTCCTTGAATCCTCCATTAGCAACTCGGAGCATGAAGGTCCACATTCCAAGGGGCAGTCGAGCAAGTAAAGAAAGACTATTGTTTATCTCCAGTTCTAGGAGGCCAAGCTCCTTGATTTTAGGAGGAATTTTGGAGGACTCCATTTGTATAAATAAAGGGGCTTAGAGCCTCAGTAGTTTAGCCAATCATTAGTAGAATTTTCACACTTTTGTGCAACACTTGTTTAGCTTATTTTCGAGTTCCTTTTTGAGAATAGTTTATGTCATGTGACTATTATTTTTTATAATGGAGATGAAATAGTTTTTGAGCCAGCACCGATCTTTTCCACAGGGCTAAAGGTCTTGGGTTAGGGCCCAACCCAAGCTACCCAACACCTCTTGCTTTGAACTTATATGTATTTGCTTCAATTCATGAGTTAATTTTTGTTACATAGATTCATTTTACTTCATTTAAATTAGGTTGCTTTTGATGGTTTGCATAGTTGTTTTTGTTTCAGTTGCTCAAAGTAGGTTAATGCAGTGATAAACTAAGATTCAAAAAGACCAACAGTAGGCCTGATCTCCTTTCTCTCTTTCTGGGACTATGATTTGAGGTCAAGGCACTACTACCTCCATCAAAAACACAATTTTGCTCTTCCATGCAACTGCTAGTGTGATGACTTGATTCGGAAAGATTGATATATTGATTCAGATTTAGTTGCCTAGATAATTTCCTATTGTTTTACCGTAGATCTGTTTGCATGATTTTATGTTCAAAGGTTAATGCTCAACATTTTCTGTTTGTAGGTCAGAGATTAGGTCAAGCTAGATAAATTTTTGTTTTCATGGTATAGTTAGTCCTTTCTTTGATAAGTTTTTGTAAGTAGATGTGCAGATCTCTTGTAGGACACCTCAACTCACCATACATCCATAAAACAGCCAGCACTAGCTCACTTCCCATAGATTTCCCAAGTCGTTCACAACATGTCGCAAATCTGCCCTAATTTCTGCATTTTTCTCCATAAGCTTCCCTCTTGCCATTTGAACAAATCCAACCATCATGTTATTTATTGATCTTCCTTGACAAGCTCCAGACACCTCAACACCTTCATCTAGCCTTCAATTACCATTTTCCATCATTTTTCCACCTTAAAAACTCCAAAAATAGCTCTCGACCTCCTCTTGTAGATCCCCTGCAATCTCTTGTAGAATTCCTTGTAAGTGGTTTTCCGAAATCTGATTGTAATGGAAGTCTTCAGAAGGGTACTAGGGGCTTCTTAGGACACATCGACACCTTCCTCCACCTCTGAAAAATCCAAATCAATCTTCCTTCGCCACCAAACCTCTGCACAATCACAACCAGATAAATCAAAAGCAAAATAATTTCACATAAAAACACTCAAAAGCACAAAAAGATGTTTTCTTCTCATTTATTTTCAGAAGTAACTTGAATAAATGCAATTTACCTTTTTAGTAGTCAATGGCATGCATTTCATCAGTTTTCATCTCTTTTCCTGCAAAAGTATGGTTGGTGGTTAAATTAGGGTTTGCTAGGGTTTGCTTTTACATTCCAGTCTTCTTTCTCTTTCTGCAAGTGTTGAGTCTTGAAAATGTCATTCATTTCCATAACAATTTCACTATTATGTCCATTATATCACCTCCATTTCACTACTATGTCACCATAGTCATCCCACTTTCATTATCATTGGGCCACATTTATGTTTTTCCAATCTTTATTAATTCTAAACCTTTTGAGTGAATTTGTGGTTAAAAATTAGAAAATAATGTGCATATGCTAATACCTAACAAATGGGTTGAGATTGTTGACATGTGTAGGTTGAAAGGAGGCTTCTAGAAGACCCTTATGTGGCACTCTAAGGCCAAATTCGAATTTGAGTGGAAAGAATCATGGGATCATGAGGATATGTGTCACATCTCCTAATTGTATTGTAACTCTAAGAAGACATGTGTCTTATCAGTTCCTATTTTGATTAGGACTCTAGAAGTATAGGGAGAGATTCATGGACTCTCATGAATGAGATGGCTTCTCATCTTTTTGTATAAATAGGAGATCTCTCTCCTTCATTTTTTGGCTAGCTTGGCTTGGCTTTTAGTTCTTTAGCTTGGATTTTGTAGTTCTTCCTTGATGGTTTTTGAAAGCTTTGGAGAGCTTTGTTGTACTTTGTGATTTTGAAGAATTTGAATAAAGCTTTGATGTTCTCAACATGGAAGGAGATGTGAAGTAGATGTCATGGAGCACATTAGAATGTAAGGTATAGTAGATTTCATTTTGTAATTTTCTTTGATTTCATTATGTCATTTGATTGCTTTCAAGTTTGATAGATTAGATTTTCCATTCATGCAATTTTAATTCATGTAAGTGTGTTCAACCAGTTGATTGTAGATTAGTTTTTCTTTACATGTTTTTGCATCAAATAATGACATGACATTTACTTATTTGCTGACTTTGTTTTTTTTTTAGCTTTTCAATTTCAGTTATGCTTTGATTTCAGTCTTGTTCATTTACTTTGTTAAGTTAGTTTAGAAATCAACTCACTCATGTCATTGACGGTTACCTCCGAAAGCCATAGTGAGATTAACTGGCAAAGAATCGAAATATGAATGTTGTGATTTGATTTTAGTTTACTTTTTTGCAATTAGATATTGGATTGCTCATTTCATTGACGGTTACCTCTGAAAGCCATAGCGAGACTAATGGTGAGGGATTGAAATATGAATGTGTAATTTGATATTAGTTTTACTTTTCTGCAAATAGATATGAGATTTCTCAAGTTGTTTATGATTACCTCTGAAAGCCATAGCGAGACTAATGGCGAGGGGTCAGAATATCAGTTGATGTAATTTGATTCTAAGTTTACTTTTCTGCAAATAGATATTAGAGTGTTCAAGTTGTTTATGATTACCTCTAAAAGCCATAGAGAGACTAATGGCGAGGGGTTAGAATATGAGTTGATATAATTTGATTTTAGCTTTACTTTACTTGTAATTTTTTGGATTTCTTTGAGTGCAGTAGCTTAATTCATTTCTCTTGTATTTAGACAGCAACAGGGATAGTGATTTCATGATCAGTATTTCATTTTTTTCTTGATTAAAGTAGCTGCATACTTACACTTTTGTCTAAGTACTAATTCCATCAATAACATGTTTTAATATCTTTTGAAGTGCCAAGTTTTGGAAGTTACCATTAAGGACATAGACCTTGTCTTGAAATCTACATCTATACTTGACCTTTAAAAGTATTCTTAAGACCTTAAAATAGGATTTCCATTTGCATTAGATACTTTAGGAGATCAACAAGAACAAAACCCCAAAACAAAATAAAATCTATAAAACAACAAAGTAAGAAAAAGGTTAACTAAGTACATATGGTGCACCACACTTCATCAATTTATGATACCCAGATTGATAATTTATGTATAGCAATTTAAGACGTTAAATTGACTAGACAACAAGTAGAATAGTCCTTGTAGAGTTAGCTTTCTTTCATCATAGTTGAAATCTTCTTCTGAGAATTCATAGAAGTTGGCTTAAGCTCCTAGTTATCTTGTGCCAGCTGACCAAGTGACAACCTGCAGTAAGAGCTAGTACTTGTGCAGACATTACCGTCACTTCCAAATTTGTTACGAACTACCTGGTTGATAAAAGAAAAGTAAGAAGCCCCAGGAGTTGCAGCATTATTGTTGCAATACTATTGTTCACCACATTTGGTGCCATTGCCAGGGAAGCATCAGAGTATTTTGTGATTATTGCTTTCTTCTATTTTCTACTGCAACATTCTGCTAAGTAGTTTATTTTAGCAAAAGTAGAGTAGTTGTTTCATTTCAATTATACAATTTCAATTTTGCAAAAATAGATTAGGCATTTCTTACTTTCATTTCAATTCTGCAATTTCAATTTCAGCAAAGTAGATTAGGCATTTCCTGCTTTCATTCCAATTCTGTAATTTCCATTTCAGCAAAAGTAGATTAGCCATTTCAATTCTGCAATTTCCATTTCAGCGAAAGTAGATTAGAAATTTCTTGCTTTCATTTCAATTATGAAATTTCCAATTCAGCAAAGTAGATTAGGCATTTCCTGCTTTCATTTCAATTCCAAAATTTCCATTTAAGCAAAAGTAGATTAGCCCTTTCAATTATGCAATTTCCATTTCAACAAAAGTAGATTAGACATTTCCCCACTTTCATTTCAATTCTACAATTTCCATTCCAACAAAGTAGATTAGTCATTTCCTTGCTTTCATTTCAATTTTG
>APFE030290242.1:0-31220 GCA_000404065.3 Pinus taeda
GTTTTCAGTGGAGAACTTCTGGGAGATGATGTAATCAGTTGACCTTGTTCCTTTAGGCAGTGAAGCAACACTTTTAGGGACTTAGGAGCCCTCAGTTTATGGACATTTATGATTGGGGTTGAAGTGACCAAAAATGTCTATAACAAAGATCTTTATCCTCCAGATCATAAAACAAATCTCTATCTCCCGTCATGTGAAAAGACACACCACTGTCCAAGAACCACACAGATCCCATCACACTTAAAACCAAGCATGAGATCAATGAAAAATCAAGCTCAAACTGTGAGGCTAGAGCCTCTCCTGCTGCAGGTCCAGCAACTTGCTTGTTCTTCTTCTTCTGCGGACAATTAGTGGCATAGTGTCCGTGCTGATGACAGTGAAAACACTTCACCTTGGACATGTCCTGCTTCTTGCCTTTCACAACAGACTGAGAAGCTTTCTTGCTCTTCCCTTTCTTTGCTTTGGCAGCCAAAGCGCAATTTTCTTCATCAGCTCCCTTTGATGAAGATCCGTCCCTGGTACTCCGCCTGATCTCCTCCTGCACAAGATTTGACCACAGTCTTTCCCATCCTGGAAATTTCTCCCAACCATTGACAGAGTCCTGATAGGAATGCCAACTCTTCGGAAGACCAAGGAGATCCAAGCTCACCAAGTCCTCACCATCGACAGTAAACCCCACACTTCCCAGCTCATTTCGACACTGAGTGAACTTCGTGAGATACTTGGGCATATTGTCACCCTTCTCGCATTTGATGTTTTTGAGTTTATCATTGAGCGCTAGCTTCCTCTGATCGCTCTTGCTTTGGAATAATTCTGTTAACGATTTCCACATCAAATATGAAGTAGCCTTTCCATGGAGGTTGGACACAATGTGATCCTTCACGCCCTCCAACAGAATCCTTCGACATTTTGCGGTCTTCTTTTGCCAAGCATCAACTTGAGTATCATCAGTAGGCTTTGGGACATCCGTCTCTATGGACTCCTTCAGCCCGTTATCATCCAATACTGCTTCCATCCTGTCCTTCCATGCAATATAGTTCGTACTGCCCTCAAGGGCATACTCCAATCGCAATCCTGTGAAAGACATCTTAGTTTTCACACCAAGAAAACACTGCTGCAAATTCGAATTCCACCAGCAACCAACTCAACCGCTTCCGTTCTAGAATTCGTGAGAAAAAAGGTATTTCTTGTACAGAGATCGACTGTATGGGCATTCAACGGATATCTCACCTTCCAAAGGAAGGATGAATCCAAAGGCTACCTGGCCCGATTACAGACTCTACCTGAAGAAATAGAATGTAAACACTTCCTGAATAGTAGATCTGATGATCAACAGCTCTGATACCATGTAGACATTTTGAATAATAAACAACATATTCAATGGAGATTATCCTGATCATGTACTATTGTGGAATACATACACAATACATAAGCTCCTCTACGTTGATCATCATTATAGCAGCATCAATAACAATAAAACATCAAGAGCATGCACACATTAACACAATATATAACCCGGGGAAAGCTTACAGCTGAAAACCCCACACTATCTGTATAGTAATGATTGAGAACAATTAACATTACAATAGTCAATACTTATCACAAGTATCCAGCACTATCTCCACCTGTTACACACAATACATCTCAGATCTGATCTCCATATCTATTCCACTGCTTGCCTGCCTCCACTGCTCATTACCTGCTCAAGAATGGATGAGAATGGTTGAACCAAACTCGTATTTACCTCAAAAGAATCACTCACACTGGGAATCATGTGAGCAAAGGCTATAATAACTTGGTATTGGCCAATTCTCATTGGCATAACTCAATCCCATTGATTTTTCAAATCCTCATGCACAACTATAGTCACAACTGATAGCAATCTGATCCTCTAACACTTGTCCCTGCTGAACTGAACATGCACTGACATGCAACTGAGTTAACTGATGTATTCTTTAGCTGCATTATGAGTTAATAATTAGTTTAACAACTCATCATTAGTCTATTTGCAGTTAGACTAATTACAACTAGTTTAATCAAGTCAAACTGAACACAACTCCATCAACTCCACAATCAACTCCACCAAACTCAACTAATTGAGTTCTAACTGAAGTCATGCATGCAAAAACTCAACTAAACCACAAAGAAAACGTATTTCCTTCTAACAGCTGCATGTGCCACATCTGTAGCTGAAACTGAAGTGCTCCAAGAGAATAAGATAAAGTTTATAGTCTAATATTATTATAAGCTAATAATATTTGACTGCTGTATAATTAGACTTGACAGTGTCACCGCTGTTATCTAAAAATAGAAGTCCATCTATTTTTGCCAACTTGACCAATCATCCATAAACAACATCCTGCAACTCATAGACATGATCCATATGTCTAAAAATAGACAGCCTAAAAATAGACTTTGCACCATAATTTGCCTACGGGCCCACTTAGTGAAGGCGACTCTTTTCACTAAGCTCCATCATCTTGTTGCAATCTGAACACTACCTATTGAGTGTTTTATGTGTGTGTAGAAGAAGTTGAATCTACTATCTACCTTTAGGGTCAATAGAGATGAGTCATATATCATCTCTTGAGAACTCAATGAGAAACAATCTCCAAGGAATGGGAATGACTTCCTACCAACCTAGCTTTTATTCTCCTTTGTATCATTCCATATCTCTAGGGAAAATTTTAGTTGCTCATTTTTTCCATTGGGTTTATTTTTGATGTTTTTTCTGAAAAACTAAATATCGATTTCCAATTTTTGCTAAAATCAGTGTCGCCCAAATTCTATAACATAGAATTCTTTCACTTCAAAAGTTGCCAAAAATTTCCAGAAACTATTTTAAATCCTTATAAATTTGATAGTTTTATAAAAATATCTTCAAACATTTTATAGTTAACATATTTTATAAAAATATCTTGAAACATTTTATAGTTAGCATTTTAAGAATTAGTAATATTATCCAAGGTTTCTACATTTTAAGATAATATTAATATTTAAATTTTTTCCTTATATCTATGTCATTTTCAAGGTTCCCATTTTTCAATTCCAATATTGTAATTGTTCACTTACAGGTTCCCCATTACAATCCCTAACATAGTATGGGAATGCATGAGTGAATACAATCCCATAATATTTAATGTAATGTATAAAATGACGTGAATGGTTTTTTCGATTTGCATTGCATGAAGAAATTTCATGGGAAATGAGATGATTCAAAGTTCAAATTCTTATGGATATGGATTCTCACACTCATCCAAACCTGTACTCAACCCTCATGTTTTCATAAATGTGGAAGGTGGACTTCCCCACCAACCACCACTTGCATTCAATAGTTGTTGGTTTGGGTCTTTAATAAGGCACATGGTAGAAAATATTAAGGTTAGGAGACTTAGGAAAACATAAGATGATTTCTGAACCCGTTGGACCCCCTTTCCTCTTCCCCTATAGTGGACTTATAGACCCTTTTGTGTTCTTCTGTAACCAACATTAGACCTTTATATTTGAGTTAATATTTATATCTCTTGAGAATATCATGGAAAATCTACCCCATGGTATATTGAAAACATATTAATTGAAAATACATGCTTAGGCATTCACTAGTCAAGACTTGGCCTTACGCTCCACAATAGGAATCCATACAAAATATTTACGTATTTTACATATGGAGTCATTTATATGACTTGAAACCCAACATTACAACATTTATTTATACTTGGCATATAACTTGGCCTGATATAATCAAGGGGTGGAAACTATAAATATTGAACTAAACCAAGTAGTTTAGCATATAACACTCTCAACAATGCTTAACATTAAATAGGATCTCTTGGCCTCTTTCCCAATAACCCAACTAACTTATCCCAACTTTTATCTAGTTGGTTCTACTAATTTTATAATGGGGAAGGGTTAACCCTTTCTTCATCTAGTCAAGCTTCTCCTCCTTGCAAATTCATGCATTGTGTACATCTCCCTTGTTACTATTTTGATCCTAGAAATACTTATCCTTTTTAATGGCCTCATTTAGAATTCATGGTTGATGAAACTCAATTCTATCTCTATTGGATTAAGGTAATCCATCTAGGAGGCACTAGATCTTTACCTTGTCATCTTAAATGTACTTGACATATCTCAACTACTCTAAGAATTTATTCACATATGCATATATGGTAAATTTCCCCAATTTTAATTCATGAAATTCCTTGAATTTACCATCATAGTGTATATCACAAAGATACTTCTGCTAAAAAGCACTTCTGAAATTGCTTCTATACAATTTTCCTCTTGTTGATTCTATTGACTTGTTTGAGATGTTCCCATCAATTTAATATTCTACTATTTGAATCGAGTATGGTCACTGTGTCCTTCATGTTCCTAGAGTAATCATATAATTATAAATACTTCCTCATTCTAATAAGCTAAGAATCAACGTCCTGGCCATATTTTACCTCAACATTAAAAGTACGTTGTCTTCCTTTCCAAAATTCTCCCTACAACAAGCTATCTCTCAAATGTCTCTTTTTTATTTTCCTTCGAGAAAAAGATTTCAAATTACTGAATGAAAATTTAGAGGTGGACGATTCACTACTAGAGGACTAGTCCCATCAATGGAGGTCTTGCACTTGATGCTATGAGACCTTTTATGAAGAGGAACTTTTAAATTTGTCCATGCTTCTACATACATTGTTTGAATTATTTCCATGATACATTTGTCTATGTCTATTTTTCAAGATTTATAGCATGGAAACATTAACTATTTTTGTTATTCTTAAGCCCTAATTACTCTCACATTATCATCTCTGTAGATTTGAATCTCTATCCTAAAAATTTTCGTTAGTTTTACATTATCTAGGAGGGTTTCTTGAGTTGTTCATCCATTACACCCAACCTTTGCATTTCTCCCATGCAATTTTTCTCTTATGATTTCTAATACATAATCATAAGGGTCCTATGTATCTTCCATGTGGGAAATTTACTCAATCAAACCAAAATTCAGTTCCATCAGGAACCTTCAAAATATCCCATCAAGCTCTTTTGAAATATTAACCCAATGTAAAGGGAAAAGATGATTAATCCATTTTAAATGTTGTCCATCATACTTCTTTTCAAGATCCAACAAATAAGGATAGCAAGTTGTTTCTAAAGAATAGTCCAATCAAACACTTCAAAGTTATACTTGAAACTCAACATAAAAAGGATTTGATCCCATTAAAATGTCCAAATCAAATGAAAAAAAGAGTTTTTGGGCCATTCAAATAACACCTAAAATCTAATATAGGTTGATTGGTTTCACTAATACATATGGAATGCTTTCCAAGTTATTTCTGACAATAGTTCGATGAATACACATTGCTTTTACAACGAAAATGATTAGAAGTTTTCATCAATAAGGTTTCATTGCACCATCTACCATCGTATCCTATTGTCATATGTCAACACACAAAACTACCACATGCCAACTATGGAGTGATTTAATGTCACCAAACATTTGATGATCATTTTCATTATAACTTAGGCGAAAACATCTAGATGCCATGCATTCAACAAAAAAAATAATTCCTTGTGGAATTTTAGGATGGATCTATTCTTCCATCTACTCATCTCCATATTGAAGTTTGTGGTGTTGCAACTCTGAAAACCATAGCATTTTTTTTTACTTTCAACACACAAAAATGCATCATGGCAATTTTAGAGAAATTTAATCCACCAAACTTTTGAGAGCATGTATGCCATAAAATAACATCATATCTAACTATTGTATGCTCGATGAAAGAAGATTTTCATATGGCATTTTGTGGGCAGGCTTAATCAACAGTTTAGTTATTGCAATACTAATGTCAACAATGCCATAACTCCTACATTAAAACTAGTGAAATAAACCAATTTTTGATGCATTGAATCACATTTCCCATACAAAGAGGGAAAATATCACAAGCACCCTTTGTTGGAATAGAGACAAACAAGTGGGAATGTGTGATTAATACCAACAAACATGTTTTGTCAAATATCTGTCAATGGTATTGGAGGTACGATGATAGAGAAAAAAAATAAAAAAAATTGATGCCATATAATGAAATCCATGCCTATGATTCATCAAACATAGAGTCCCCAACTAGTTTTGAGGCACATTCATTTGTGGTATATGTCATCTTGTATTTAATTGTAAGTGCTTGATTCCACAACTAAAAAGTGTCCCTCATGAGGTATGGAGCTACCCTCATTCAATAAATGTGTTAATCCACTATCCGAGATTGATAAGATTTTAGATTGCCAAATGGGACTAGCAAATGTCAATAATGGAAAATATTCAACTTATGTTCCTTCAACTAAAAAATTAATCAAACAATATTTAGTAGTGAAGTGGAAGTCAATGTCTTACTTTCACTATTCAAAGATTCCCCTAGAAGAGTTTGAGAAATTTTTCAATGCATACCCATGCCTCACGATAAAAATAAAGAACATTCATTGTCAAATGTATTATATGAATATTAAAAGAGGATTGGGGTTCAATTCAACCATATTGGACAACTATGGACAAAATCATTGTTTGCAAGATGTCTAGATAAAACTTGTCAAAAGTTAATTTGTTAAAGCAACATAATCATGGTGTCTTGTCCCCAATAAATAATTTTGCTAGGTGAAATCCTTATTTTTGCAATTTTGGTGTTATAAAATATTTTGGCATATAAAACTTAGGAAAGGTGGGTTAAAGAACAACTTACTTTATTTTTGGAGAAAAATGAGAAATAAACATTAGAGAAAATAAAATTATTTTTGTAAGTGGAATGTGGGGGGCACTCAAAAGGGGAATTCAACCCCCCTTGAGAAATTCACACTAGGAGAAAGAGGAGGAAAGAAGGGAGTTTGAACTTGTGGAGAAGGGGACCCACCAAGGAGAAAGGCACCAACGTCTATAAATATAACATGGGGGCTCCATTTTTGCATCTTTTGTCCATCTATTTTCTGGAGATCGAACTCTCCCTTAGAGGCTGTTCAAAAAAAGAGGAGAAAAGTTATTTATCTCAAGAGTTTCAAGTGAAACTTAACCTCATTTTGAAGAACTTCGAGTGTCTCCCTAGTGAGGCCTTGGGGAGTCTATTCCATGACTTCTATTGGGGTTTATTGTAGAGTTTTCCCTAAGAAATTCACACTTCCTGAGCACAAAAGAAGAACTACAACGTATATTTGGAGTAGCTTCGTTCCTTTGCAGGTTTTGGGATTTTGCAAGTGATATTCCTTGGGTAGGAGGAGAATATTGGTTCCAAATTTCAGAGCTGAGATAGAGTCATTTTACTGAGCTGAGTTTCTCTCTCTCTGGGCCTGTGTAGGGGTTGATAGACACAAATTTCACAGGGGTTTTGGAGCTAGTTTTTTTCTTGGATTTTTCAGCTGGGAAATAGTACCAATTCTAGAGGATATTTAGCCCATAATTTCTCAGTTATTTTGATGGTGGAGTGAGCCATTCCTCAGCAGTATTTTCATGGTTGGGCACAAAACTAGTTGGCTAGGAACTTCACACTTTTTAGGGCATTCCGGGTTAGCTAGAATTTGGCCAAGAAATTTTTGAGTTTTATTGGATGGGGTGTGAGGATCCTACAACCAATTTTTTTTTCATAATTTTTGGGGTAGGTTTGAGGGTCAAAACTATAGTTCATCTCCAACAGAAACAACATAAATTTCTAGGGAGAGCGAATTGCTAGATTGAGCCATTTTTAGCTGGGGGTTTTCACATTATTCACTTGGGTGTTTGCATGCTTGCATTTGCAAATCCATGTTCCATTTTCTAGCATTGATGTACTCATATTTTCATATTAATACAATGGTTTAGTTCCTTGAATCTATCTTTTTTGTTTATTGATTATGATTGTGTATGAAAAATTTTAATTTTTGTTGTAGTTATTGCATGCATTTGATGATCATTGTTAATTTCTAATTAGGAATATTACAATGGTATCAAAGCACGTTCTTGGCTATTTATGGGCACAAGAGAAGGTGATGGCACAACCTTTTGGTGGAGTGGTCTATCATTACAGAGGTAGAGGTAGAGGCAGAGGAAGGGGATGTCGTTGAGAAGAAGAAGCACTTGATACCTTTTATAACACAGAGCTTGACAATGTCAAAGAAAATATGGATAACTGGGAGGGAAACGAGCAACCTAGATAGACTGGACGTGACCCATTGTTGGAGGAATTGGTGAGAATGAACCAACAAATGATGAGACATAACCAACAAATGATGGGAAAAAATGAACAACTCTTAGATACAATGTGGTAGATGTTGGGGCTACAATTATATAACACATAAGGAGGAGTAAATGATGGATAAGGTGGGTTCGAGATAGGAGAAAGGAGTTGTTGTAACATTATTTGGTTTTGATAAGTTAGCATATTAGTCAAAAATAAATTCAAAATTTTAAGTTAGGATATGGATGAAAAAGAAAGAAAAATTAAAATGTTAGGACAATTTGATAGTTTATAGGCATCCATATCATAAAATGATAGGGGTTTGTTGCCTTAAAGAAACAAGGCAAAAGAAAAATAAAATGTTAGGGAAGCAAAAAGAAAACAAAGGCTTCATTATCATAAAAAAATAAATAAATGAATTCAAATGCTGCTAGTCTAAATGCGCCACATTAGAAAAATGTTAAATTTTGTTAATTTAAGATTAATTCCTTAATCAGGATTAATTCTTTGGTTATAAAAGTTTGGCATTTAAAATTATATTATAAAGCACATATTTGATTAGGTCAAAGTCAATAAACGACAAAACGTCTTGTCGACTTTCAATAAGAAGAGCACATGATTCAACGACTTATCTACTCCCTGCCCAAATCAACGACGAGGAGAGACTTTGCACCCCCCTCGACCGTTTCTCGTTAATGCGATTGGGGGGGGGGGGTTCAAAAAGTGATTTCCATGGCGGATGCCCCAACCTTATGTGTCGCCATCATATCACTCTACACCACCCCCCGCTCAAAACCACGAACTACTCACTACCCCCCATAAACCGCTCGTGGTTTCCCTCCGCCAATGGATATTCCATCCCGCACCTTAACCGTTATCCTTCAACCAATGCTAAGCTGCCACCTCACATACCCATTGCCTCCTCACATGCTCACTGCCTTACTATCATACCCATTATAATCACCCATTAAAAGCCCCGCTCCTGTGCATTAAAGAAGCTACGGTTATGAATTAAATTGTTATCCCTTTCCCGACATATTATAAATAAACCTATTCCTGCCTCTTTGTTAATTTCGTCTAACTTTTTCTGCTATTCACAGGTAAACAATTTATGTAGAACCTTTCTTATTCACCGAGTCTGTTTCCAGTATTTCTTTTCCTTCTGTCTATGAGCATGGCCCCAAAAGGGAAATCCAAAAAGAAGAGTGCAGATGGAAGCTCTGGCACTCCAACTTAGCTCGACTTGGACCATGTTCCTCTGGTAGACTCACTGTTCAAAATTGCAGAAGCCAAGTGTGAGTTCGATTTCTATGAACTACACTTGTGGCTCAAACAAAATTATCTTGACAAACAAGATCCAATTAGGTTTTGGGAATCCCTGTTACCTCTCTTTAGTTTCCCAAAGACACGTGAGTTCCTTGACCTTATTACCTAGTGTCAAGACAAATATGATCTTGTGAAAAGAGAAGTCATGGCTCAGAATGGAGACATTCTGATAACCATTTCTACTGAAATCATAAATCAAATGCTCTTAATCCCCCAATTTGACTCTCTCACTCATTTTTCACCAGCACCACTTATGGATTTGTACCATAAGTTAACCTTCCCACAGAGAGCCCAAATCATTGAAATATTTTTACCTGAGGATGAAAATTTGCCCAAAAGAAATCCACCTTACTCATCTGCCATGTTTCTTGAAGCCCCCATACATTGCATTTCCTTGCTTTCCTATTTATTAAGATACCCAAATGACTAGTCCATTGATGAGACTATCCTTGGTTTCCTATCCATTTTTAATAAATATCTGTTAGCCTCCTGTTGCAACAGGTATTCATCTTTCATGATCGACATTTACATGCCAAATATGTCATACTTTGCATGCTGCAATGTTCCATATTTCCTTAAGAGGCCAAAGAAGAAGCCGTGAGTGGGTGCTGGCCTAAATTCCCCTGCTATGTTCCATTTTTGATGAGTTGATCCATTTTTATGAGTTTTTAGTTAAAGGAAGGCCAAACAGCTTAGTCTTGGTCTCCCTAAGTTTCAATTGTTTGCTAAAGAATATAAAGATGAACATCTGTCCAAACAAGCTTAATCTTGGCAGATTTGTAAATAGGTAGAGAAACAAGGGCGCTCAACAGCTTAATCTGAGCCCCAGAAGAAATAAGGGTAGATTTAGATAGGTGAACAACAAAAAGAAAAGTTGAAAAAGCTGGGTTTGCAAGTTCAAGTGCACCCAAACCAAAAAGAAGACAAAATGCTAAGTAAGTAGGCCGGGTAGGTAGTTTTGTGGTGGCAGAATGATCATTTGTGATCCATTTCATGTTTTCAAGTGTTATATCTATTTAGATCACAAGTATAAGGCAAGAATCCATTTGGAGCAGCTCAAGCGAGGCATGTCTAACTCCCCCTTCTTCCTCTTCCCCAAATCATTCACTAACTTCCCCAAAGAGGTCAAGATCTGCTTGATATCTCTTAAGTTCATCATTTTTCATATCATTTCCCTTAGTAAAGATTTTCTTTACTTAAGGAGTGTTCATATGTCCTCTACAAAGTTCTATTTCCCCATTATAGCCTAAGATTTCCATACTTAGCGCTTTCTTCACAATTCCATGTTAATTCCTAACTCTACTATGTAAATCCCTATCTATTTTCCCTCCCCCTACTAAAAAAGCACTAAATAACTCCTCTATATACATATCCCCTCCCCCTGGTTGAAAAACAACCATAAGTATGCTTGGGAATTGCTAAGTTTGCCTGAAACTTAGCAAGAACCCTCATTTTCCCCTTTAAACCATCTTCAACTGCTTTTGGACCCCTTCCTAAAGCATAACATCCCTTCCAAATATATAAAAATCATCTTTTGGCCTTGTTTCTACCTTTTCCAAGGCATAAACCCCTTTTAAAGGCCTAAAACCCTTCTCAAAACACGTAAAACCCCTCTCAAGTACCTTTGGACTCCTCCAAAGGCATGAAATCCCTCTTTTTACGTTATCGGACCCCTTCTGAGGCCTCAAGAATCCCTCTTTTTGCTTAAAAGTCCTTCTCCGATCATGTAAACCCATCTCTGATGCATTACAGGCCTCCCTTTTTGTTATCGGAACCCTCCGATACACATAAATCCTCATCCGATCACTTAAAGCCTTCCTTTGGTTAAAATGAGCCTTATCGCATCCTTCAAAGCCTTTCTCCGAATGCTTTGACCCCCCTCCAAGGCGATATCACTGTCGGAGGTGCGGTCGAGTGTTGGACTTTATATATATGTGCCCCCAATTGCAATGCTGCCGATGTGATATCGACGATCGGCCCATCGCAAAAATTCATTTATACATATTAATACTCGCCCCTGATGGTCCTCCCGATAGCGATATTGCAATCTAATCCTGGTCGTTGGATCGGCCCGCACCGGATCCAACGGCCTAGATCTATTTTTTGGCAACAGTAATCTCTCCCGCCCATTTTTGATGGATTTTTATGTGTTAAGGCGTTTTTTCCTTATAAAAGGGAAATGGGCCATTTTTGCATGTATCCGTTCGACACCCTCGTGCAGCCCATCAGCAAAGAAAACAAGGCATGCGTTAACAGTTTTGGATCGCTCCAAGCCTAGATTGCTCCAAAATGCAGATTTTCAGCCCCGACAAGCCTCCAGTCCATGCATCCTCCTCTATTTGCAGTCATTTCTTCATTTTTGGGAAACTTTTGATCGGCCAGTGCCGATGCTCATCTATAGGCCACAGAAAGCATTGCAATAGTATTTTTGGCAATAAAAGAGATAAAGCAGGGGCAATTTGATAGTTTGAAGTGCTTCGGAGGGAAGAGAAATCCCGATTCGACAACGAAAGAGTATCAGCGAACCGACAAAGTGTATCAGTTATGAATATCAGCAGGGGACTTTAAATGCAAAGCAAATGGCAATAAAGGGATCGCTCAAAATCAATGAAGCAGCTCAGAGCCATCAAAGCTCACCAAGTCATTATTAAACGTATTAAAGCCACTTTGCAATAGCAGAACCACTTGAGAGGTGCAGATAAGAGGATTTAAAGCCTGGATATTGCAGAAGCAGTGTATGAAGACACTTATGAGCATCGCTGCAAGGCCCAAGGCACAATTATGGCTAAAATGCCAGTGCATTACAACAAAGGACCAATATTTATTCATTCTTATGGCTGTTGCCTCCAACACAGCTGATAGAGATATTTTAGGCATTTATTTCAATAGATGTTAGGTTAGAAACATTCATTTCTCCAGATCTGCCATTAGATCTGTATTTGTACATATTTTTAGATATTTTCTCTATTTATACCACCCTCTGTATTGTGAAAAGGGTTGGTTGGTTGTATCTCTCATTCTAGACTTGCGCTGTAAATGTTAAGAGCTTCTGTAATCAAAGATTGCTGGAATGTTTGCATATGAAATGGCTGGTTGTGGTTTTAATGGATGAAGAGCTTGATATGAATTCTCATGCTTTCTCATGGTCCAATAAGTCTTTCCTCCCTCTATTTAACAGCTTATATATATATGTATCATCTATATATCATAATCTAAGTTGCAGGAAGAAGGAATAGTTCAGAACTGGTTTTCATGCCCTCTGTCCTCAATTCTTGTAACTTTTCTATGTTTTCCTCTGAATTAGTGATGAATATGCATACTTAATTGAACATGTTTAAGCTATTTCCTTCACATATGAATGCTGTCTAGGAATTCTTCATTGCCCTATTTAGCCTTCATCCAGTTTCCCTCTTTGGCTAGATGAGAGATTCTTAACTGCCTCTCATCCCCTAACCTCCATTTCATCTTTGTTTCCAGCATTAATCATTGTGCCATGTGTAGCTATCTTGCCTCATATTACCCTCTTCTGCCAAAGAAAACACACCCTTCAGTTCGCATTCATTGACTCCACGCCCAATGGTTTGAAATTCTTACACTTTGCATGCCAACTCTGCTTGAATAGATCAACCATCCCACCAAACTCAAACAAAACCCATGTGCATCATATCTAGCCTAAAATCATCCCTTAAATAAAGCTAAATCCTAAAAGAGAGAGCCCTCTCTGACTATAGGTAGGCTAGGACCTGCAGTCCAAAGATTGGTTTGTGGTTACCTCGGTCTTATTCCCTTAGGAGTCAAAGGGAACAACCTGGGTGTTAACAATATCAACATCCAAAATTCATGTATAATTACAGCCAATTCTTGGCTGATAATATACATGAACAATTCATGAACTTCACTATGCAGGGAGTGTTCAGTTACAGCTTTGTAATTGTCCACATGTTTCTTTTTCAGCAGGGTGATCTGTTACCTATCAAACTCAACAAGTAGTATGAACAAGAAGTGAATCAATCAGTGATTCACTGGACAAAAATAGTCAGAAAAACTTCTACCACCTCCTCATTTGCAGAATTTGTAGATGCATTCATACATCCAGTGGCACAACTCCTTAGTAGTCATACAGAGCCCAGGATTGAGGATGAAATTAAAAGGATTCTACACTTAAGTGAACAAACCAAAACTGGTGACTGGCATTTATACCAGAACTATACTGAGGTAAGAGTATATGGTTGTGAGCTTGCACCATAAAAGCTACCCAAATATGTTCCTATGAGAATATTTTCTCTGGAATATATTAGGCAGATGATTCACATGGATTAGCTACATTTTGTGTCAGGTAAAAGGAAGTCTCAATTCAAGCTTAAAGCACAGATTAGATCATTTATTTGCAACATCAGATCAACTGGTGTTGAGCCAGACACATTGTTAAGGAAGATGAATTTCCAGCCTAGTTTCACTTGGTCCTATGATCCTTTTGGCATCATTTATGCTTTGAGAGTTAATTTCAAAATTACTCCTTATAATCACACTCCAAGGCCAAAAATAGAAAAAATTATGAATCAAGAAAAATGGGTTGATGGGACTCTTCAAGAGGCAGATGAGTAGGTTGTATCTACCCCCACTGAATAGACTCCATTTGCTCAGAGCAAGCAACATAAAAGGTTGAGAGAGTAAACTTCATCTACTGAAGATATTATGAAAGGACTTATTTTTCAACAAAAGAAGCCTAAGGTTATCTTGGTCACATCAGCAGAAGAAACTCCACCAGTGATCATTGATATTGGAGATCCAAAACTATCTACATTAGTAGGGATTAGTGCTTCAACCACTCTTCCCATAACCAGTGTTTCAACTACTCCTCCTACAACTTCACCTTCTAGAGAGCCTCTATAAATTATTTAGTCCACAGGAACTAGCTCTTCGGATGATCATAATATATTTTCAAGGTTCCTATAAATTAAACAGAAAAATGAGACTTTAAAGTCTAATGTGTACAACCAGTTCTGGAAACAAACTTCAACCTCCCAACATAGGCTTCTTTCTGCTTTTGACAGTGAGAAAGGCAGAATGCAAATGGCTTTCTTACAAACCCAGATTCCATTTCTGAAATCACCATCAGATTAAAAAATGACTGTGTTTTCATTTGATACCAGTCAAATCCATCCAATTGATCAAATGGATATGCACATACAGACTAGTGAGATGTTGTTTTCTACTATGACAACTACAACTATGTCTCTTTCTAAACTTATGAATTCCCTATCTAATGTTCAGTCCCAACTTAAGTCAGAAAAGATTTATTCTTTAGCCAAAGACAACAGAATAAAATCATTAGAGGATTTTGTAATTAAAGTGGGATATGATCCCAAAGATGTAAAAGCTGTAGAGCTACTCCTTAAGAAGAAATATGCAGACATTGTTGCATTGAAGAAACAATTAAAGTTGCCTTCAACAGAAGATCCTCTGACCAAGGATATGACAAAGAATGAACAGAAAAAGGAGGATATGCTCAAGCTTATCATTGAGCAGAATATACAGTTGAAGAAAATGGAAGAGCAAATTGAAGAGTTAATGAAAGAGAAGGATGCAACACAACTTTCCATGGTTCCACTCACATCAAACCCAATAGAAGTTGTAGGTACAGAGCCTAGTTCATCATCAACAACCATTTATTCTACATCAAAAATAGCTGATCCAACCATATTATCACAGGTATTGTCCATACAAAGACAGGAAAATGGGAAATTACTGCAAAAATTCCAAAATCTAGAGTTGTAGAAAGTACAAAATGATACTTTGTATCTGCAATAAATGCAAAAGAATCACAAATTGGAACTTAAAATCCAGAAGTTGGAGAGTGAGTCCCTGATGGCAGACACTTTGGCTCATGCCAAGGAAAATATTTGGACAAAAATTAGCTAATCCATGATACAGGTATGGCCATCCATACAGATTATTTTTGAGCAACAAGAACTCATTACTAGATGCAAGGTAGTGATTGAATAACAGAAAGCAACCTTGAAGACCAAGCCAACAAAAGCCACATATATGATCAAGGTTTTAAATTCAAAGAGTAGAGAAGAATTAGAAGAAATAAGCATCTCTGACAGAACAACTACTATCTTAGAGATCAAGAAGGTATTACAAAAAATGAATTTGATCAATCATTTAGAAACTAAATGTCAAACCTTGGATATTTATGTCAAAGGATTTCATTCGAAGTTTAATGTCTTAAATCAGAAAGGGTTTCTAGGATTAGTAGGTTTGAATGATAAATTGATTAGATTAGATGATTATTGCAAGGAGTTATATGCTACTGCAGTAGACAAAACAAAATTTGTAGGATTCAAGGGACAGATAACAGGGAGGGCGTTTCTAGAAGCTTTGGAGTTTGATTTAACCATCTTGCATGAAATTAAACATTTATTTCTCACTAATCCTAATTTTGAGAGATACACAAAGGTGGATGAAACATTTAGAAAGATGGTGAATGTAGAAATCCCAAGTGAACAAAGATGGGATCAATTGTGTGAAACAATTGAGTAATTGCTCATTCTAACAGGATGACAGCTCACCAGTGTTTCCAGGCCAGATCATCAACAAATTCCCAAAGGACAGAGCCACCTCTTCAGAAATTTTTCGGTTCCTATTATATTGTTCTATTTTTGTAATTTTGCACTATTTTGGTATTCTATTTCAAACAGGTTGTAGATATTTTGCAATTTTTGTATAAATAACTCCTCCTTTGAGTTATTAAGGGTTGAACCTTGAACAAGCTATCAAGAATATTTGTACGCAGTTGGAGAATTTTTGAAATAATAAAAGATTCTGATTTACCTCATATGGTTTGTTTCCAAGTGAGTTGTATTTCATCTTGTTTATTCATTATGTTTTCTTAATATAAATTAAGTCTTTTGCAGTTATCCGATTTAAAATTTCATTGAGTTTTAGTCTCATTTTGAATCCTCTGTGAAATTTTGATTTTAAATAAGAGAATAATTTACATACTATTTGTTATTATAAGTTCCTCTTTAAATATAAACTACACCAGATTTCTGTAACAATTTGATTATATTTTGTTGATTAAGAAAGTAGTGTTTTCTTAATTTCTTCTTATAAATGGTTAAATATTCAGTTTGAATATCAAATCAATTATACCTCTCATGCTCTACTTATCCATCCCATAAAAATCAAATTAACCATGTGTAGATAAAAAATAGCCTTTTGTTTTACTTAAGAATCTATCTAAGTTTAAAGCCTCTGTTTATAAAATTGTTCACTAGTCATCCAATCATTTAAAACAAAAAAACATTATAGATGCTTTGGCATAAATAATTAAACTTAAGTTTTCTCAAAGGACAACATGAGCCACATGCATGGGCACACAAACTAATAGCAAGGTACCCACATTTATGGCCAAACTAGTAGACCTGCGATGCCACACTTCCTGGAAGAGCTTGAGAGGAAGAGGGAGCAAGATTCCTTCATTGAGATGATGAGGTCATTCATTGATGGAGTTTACGAGTATGAGGCACTGGATCCCACAATCAAGAGAATCCTCACCTTTTCAAATGATTTCCATATGAAGGAGAAGTACAAGCATAGGGTATGGACTTCTTCCAAAGGAGGGCAGTCGCATCAGAATTGGGACACTCATAAGTTGGCAGGGAAGGTGACTCTGCCCAACTTTGATGGTTTGGCAAAGATTTTAGCTAGGGTGTGGATTAAGAAGTTAGACACATACCTTCATATGAACCTTGTGTGGAATCCAAATGAAATTAGATTTTCCACTCTGCACTTGGATGGAGATGCACAAGAGTGGTGGTACGATGGGCTAGTCAATCTTGGGCATGCTTCCATTACATCTTATATAGAGTTCATGCACAAGCTTGTGGAGAGATTTGAAAGGAATGACCAAGAGTGACACTTTAGAGAGTTGGCTAACTGGAAGTAGATGAGTAATGTTGAGGCATATATGGCATATTTCTAGAGACTAGATGTTATGGTCTCTGCCATCTCAGAGGAAAGGTTGATCATGTTTTTCATAGAGGGATTGGCAGATTGTTACACAAAAATATCGTCACCTTGATTATTTGCAGTCGGTGTAGGTCTATCATTACCTATACCAGCTTCCTAAACAAGTCTTAAACCTCAGCTCTTCAAAACAAGCTTGAGAAATGAGAGAAAGACATCAAAAAAGTAATGTAACTCTGGTTCCGCACTTTCTCTTACTTTTGCCTGTAGGCCCGCACCTTTTGTTCAAGTTATCTGCGTACTTATACGCTCTGTATGTAAAGGGGAGGGTGCGTACCCCTGTAAAAGTCCAAAGGCGCAATTCTTATCTTAAAAAAACTTCATCATTGGGTTAATTCAGAGATTTTCTAGAAGCACATTTGTATATGATGGATTCGTTACGTCCCACAGTCGGTTCATGCATCCCATGGAGAGGAGACTAATCCTTGTCATGAGAGGAGCTATCCCCTTTGAGGAGGAATCTATCCTTTGAGGAGGAGCTTTGGTAACTGATTCTCCATGTGCACCTATAATTATGGGCATTGGGTCAGTGGCAGAGAGGTTAGAAGCTTAAACTTTTGAGGGTAAAGATGCTAGTGAATCAAACTTCCTATTGAGCTTAAAGAAGGAAAGATCCATACCTTTTTTGGCTTCACTTAGGTGTGAGTAAGCTTGTCAACTGTAGAGGAGAGGACTTCTTTTAGACCTGGAGGAGGCTTGTACGCGTCAAGGCAAGGTATGTAAGGTTTCTCTTCATCGAATTAATACAATCAGCTCATTTTTCTCAACAAGTATCTTATGTATTTGTTTCATAGACTCCATGCCTCATGTTAAATATGTTTGTATAATATATGGGATATTCAGAGTGCTATTTAAATCGTTCTTGCCATTGTTTGTGCTTGTAGAGGTTTGCGAACAAAGGAACTTACAATTGGATCAAAGGAGCAAGCGCATCTCCAAACTTGCGTTGGACATGAGGTAGGCCTTAAAACACATTTGTTTCCCATTATTTATAAAGCGCACTTAGAGAAAGATAATGTCTGGTTGGTTTGTTTGTCATTAGGTCTTCATTAGATTCTAGGAAGGTCTATCTTGTCCGCAAGATCGACTCATTCCGCGTGACAAAATGGCGACTCCACTGGGGACTTGATTGTTTTCCGCGTTTTTCTTTGACTTGAGAAACTTGCCTTTTTGTTTATGTTTTTGGCTTATTGTGTGTGGCTTTGGGTAGACTTAGTGGATTTAGCTTTGTTTTTTATTTTTCATTACTTTGGTTGAAGTCCGCAGTCTGCACTTGTATCATAGTGCGTACCTATACGCACTTTTACTTTGTGCACAAAGCATACCCGCACCTGGGTAAGCTCTGCACCTGCGTAACCTGCTAAATTTTTGAAAATTTTGATTTTTGCTCTTTCAGTTAGTTTTATTTTGTTTTTCTAATGGTTATCCTCTGCCCATACCTGCATGTGACTGGTTGAAATCTTTCCTTCGTTTAATTTCATTAGCATTAGGGTTTTAGGTGAAATTCCTAGAAGTTTTGCTTGTTAGGTTTGTTTTTTGATTTAGTTGTGTAGTGGCTCTAAGCTTAGAGGCTGTAGGGACTTCAGATCACCTTAGTGTCTACCAGTCTTCTTGAGAGTCTGACCATTTATGAAATCTCCCCTTGTTGAGAAATCCGCTTTGAGTTTTCTCTTTTCAAAACTTCGATAAGCTTGTGATTGAAAGTTTGGATTTTCATTTTTAAAAAGGAATACAAAAGTGGTTGTTCTTGACTTATTTGTGATTATGGACAAATTAGTCCTTGGTTTGCTTGTGACCAAGTAAAACATCCTCAAAAAGACTTTTTGTGAGCTTTTTACTTCAAATAGGGTTTTTTAGTTTGTAGATCTTAAGTTTGCTTTATTCAATAGTTTTCTGAAAGATTTGCTTTAGTTATAGTTTTAAATGTTTTTTAACAAAATGAAAGGTCTCTTTTGGAAAAAGGTCTCTTTTGAAACGAATACTCTTCTTTTGATTTGATCGTTAAAGAAAGATTTGTGTTTTTAAATATTTGAATCCTCCAACTCTTTCTTAGCTAGAACTTCATTGAAGAGAAAAGATTAGTTAGTCATCTTAAGTGCATTTTTTGTAGTGATTTTGAGTCGAGTCTTTACACCATCAGTTTCATCTCCATCACCTTTTGACTTAAATAAAAAACCACTAAAAATCACGGTTAAACTAAAATCAATCTAACAAATTTTTTGTTTCTAGGGCTCTGATACACCAACATAGCTTAGGCTAGTATCTTGGAGTAGGGAGTAATTAACTCTCCAAGATAATTAAAACAAACAAGTAGCTTTATCTTGTGGTAGGAGAAATCCAATTGTTGCATCTATGCTCTAGGAAAGCTCCTCTTTAAAGGAGAAGCACGAGATCGTGTCCGAACCAGTGTGGGAATCAATCCTTCCTCATTGGGAATGACGCCAGATATTCACGTATTACAAACGGTAAACCTCGAATTGTCGAGGAGCCTAGGGTCACTTGTTGGTAAACCTTGGTTTATTTCGAGGAGCCTTCAAGGGGATTGAGCTTGCTACTCTGCCCTTGCGTGCGTATCGGATCGTAGACTGTTCCCCCAGGTATATTTGTTTCTGTTGGTAACCTTAGTGACCATATTCTCTAGGATTCTTCTTAAGGTGACGGTGGCGGGAAGATCCCACTGTACCTGGAGCAGACGTCGGCTAGACTCACTTGGATTTTCTGGGGGGTTCTCTTCACTCGAGACAGTTAAGTGGAGCAACTTGTCCAGTCTATTCATTAAGCAGGATGCCAGGGTAACTGTTCCAACCACTATTTCTATATCAAACTCTGCAACGTTGGATTTCATCACCAACTAGTGTTTTCGGTCCGGAAAGTTACTGTTTGTGTGTGTCTAATCTCCTAGATTCTTTAGGCGTATGATTCAATTTCTTTGGTTCTTTAGAGACTTTAGGTCATTTTCATTAAGATTTTACTTTGTTTGCATGTGAAGTAGTTAAAAGTCTTTAACTGTGGCTGAATTACCGAGACATTCCCGTAGACTTCGGAGCCAATCCCCCAAGTTTGTTAACGTGACTGAGTTACTGAGGACGTCTGTAGACTTCGGGGTCAACCTCCTGAAGATATACCAAGCCAGCTTAAAGGCTTGAAAGTCCTCGTATCTCCTAGTGACGATAGAAGTGGGTCGCTTGAAGAAGGAGAACCTTCTTTGATAGTACATTCTGATTCTCAACCGTTAGTAATTTCAGAAGTTACTGGTAGTATTGCATCTACTAGTGATATAGGTGACGAACCTAAAGTATCTGAACCCGAATCTAAAGTTGCTGCTATTCCCGTGTCAGAGTTTGTTTCTCCAACTCCTAGTGGTCCTAGTTCTCCTAGGGTAGAAACCATAATTACCCAAGATCTTCCTTCTCGACTCATAGCTATTGAAGAGCTTTCTATTTCGGACATCGAAGAAATCTTTCCTTTTCCAAAAGATAAACCTATCTTAGACCTTAGGGAGCGTGAATCGATCTTTTACAGTCCAACTAGGAGCATTGCTTGGTACCGTTCACTGACTAATCTTTTGGAAAATCCAGGACTAAGTCTTTCACCACGTCGTATTTTTTATCACCCAGCACCTAGAGATTACTATCCTGTATTGAATATGTCAAGTCCGTCATCTATGTTTTCTCAATCTCCGGAAGCCTATTTGTACGGCGGTCCTTCTGTTCCCACTGGGTATCAGTCCATCTCTGGTACTTTTTCGGGAGCATCTCCTCAACATATCGAACAAAAGTTGTTAACTGGAAGTAGTGGTACTAAACCATTGAGTGCAGAAGAAATTCTAATGATGTCAGGTCAACCTCAAGGTGGCCAGTTACCGCCTGGGGGGCAACCTCAAGGTACTCAGTATGTGCCTGGGGGGCAACCTCAGGGTACCCAGTATATGCCTGGGGGGCAACCTCAAGGTACTCAGTTTGCGCCTGGGGGACAACCTCAAGGATAGTACATACCTACGGGACAGTACGTTGCTCAAGGTCAACCCCAGACTCAATATGTACCCCAAGGTCAACCTCAGTATCAATATGTACCCCAAGGTCAACCTCAGTATCAATATACACCCCAAAATCAACCTCAATATCAATATGTACCTCAAGGTCAACCCCAATATCAGTACGTGCCTCAGGGCTATCAACCCCAAGGTCAGTACCCATCTCAAGGTTACCAACTGCCTTCTGGTCAATCATATTATCAACCCTACCCTCAACTCGATTATGGTCCTCAATATCCTCAAGGTCCATACCCCGGAATGAATTTGGTGTGGGATCCATCTCAATCCCAGTAGGTTTTGCAACCGAATGTGCAGCCATCATCTCAACCTGGACAACCTTTGGTTGCTGGTCCATCTCAGCAACCCGTCCAGTCTACTGTTCAAACTTCTGCACCTTCTGTAGTTTCTCAGCTGGACCTAGTATGCCTCGCACTCTGTCTCAAACGTCTGCTGCAACTACTGCAACATCTACTCCATCTACCCCACCTTCTTCTAGAGTATCGGCAGCTCCGGTGTCTACTATTCCTGTATCTACTTCTCAGACCTCTTTACCTCAGTCTGGATCTACGGTCCAGATGCCTGTAGGAAGTACGGTTGTTAGTTCTCAACCTCAATTTAATCAACCTTCGTGCCAAGGACAGTATCCATACGGTCCTGCTGCGTAGCAACCAACCTATCAGTATCAACCGTACCCTCGGTATACATATCAACAACCTCAGCAACCCCAGTATGGTCCGGTTAATCCTGGTTTTCCAAGAGGTCAAAATATCCTGAATGCGATTCCCATTCCTAGTTATCCTGGATATCCTCCTCCTGGGGCTGGTTTGCAGACCCCAAGTTTCAGGGACCCTAATTGTCAGTTACCATTCATTGCAATTTTGGACTTACCTGACTTGACGCACCTTACGAACGATCCAATCAATTATCTTTCGTATTGGCCGCCAATGCCGCATAAGTTTCCCAGTGACATTCCAAAATTCGAAGGTAAACCTGGAGAGGACCTGTCTAACCATGTGATGACTTGTCATCTTTGGTGTGCATCCAACTCCATTTCTGATGATTCTATTCATTTACGTTTGTTTCAACGCACTCTAGTTGGTCTTGCGGCCAAATGGTATATCGAGCTACCACGAGCCACTTTTTATGATTTTAGTTAGTTAGCTACCTCGTTTTTAACTCATTTTCAGTTGCCAGTCAGATATGACAATGGCACGGAGCTATTAACTTCGTTAAAGCAGTTGACGTCCACTGACATCTCAGATCATATACATGAATGGAGACGTCGACGGCGTTTCGTGAAGGTTTATATCCCGGATCAAATCTTACCTGAGTGGTTTGTAAAATCCTTGTTGCCTAAGATCACTGAAGATGTAGCTAAAGTTGGAGTAGTTACTAAAGAGTAGGTCATTGCTCAAGCGCAGTACCTTGACTTAGTTTACACTCAGTCGGGTACGTTACACAAGAAGATGCCCAACCTACCTAGTCAAAATCAAATCGCTGCTGCTCCTTCGAGGTCTCATGCCACTGATTATATGATTGGCAGGGTGAATACTAAAAGTAAGAAGAAATCTTCTAAGAATTCTTCTCCTATAATAACCTTTCCAGATTCCCCGACAGGAGAATCTTCCATGGAACTTTCCGCCGATATTCACGTTGTAGAATCTTCTACAGCCAAACCTAAAACCGGTGGTAAGAAGAAAGGGAAGAAGAAGAAGGATAAAGAGAAAAGTCCAAAAGAGAAATCTGAAAAAGCGGAACCCTCTGAAGAAAAGCGCAAACCTCGTTATCCGTGTCTCATTTGCGATGAAGATCATTACACGAGAGACTGCCCTCATCGGGCGGAGGTTGAAAAAATCGTCAAAGGTTCCCAAACTCCTGCTGTCTTGAAGGATCCTTTTCCCGCTCAATATAGTAAGATGATCGGTTCATCCTCTAGTGCCAATGAAGAACCCATCTTGATGATGTCTCATGTAAGGATTGTGCTGATCGCAAGATTATGGGGTAGTAGTCTTGTTGATGGAAAGAAGTAGAATCTTCTTAGTCCAATCCATCAACCTCATCTCCGAGTTCCGATCCACTACAGATCGAGAAACCTAACCCGGACTTAGTAATCAAACCTCCCACAAAGGGTGTACTTCGAAGGTCTGCTTTCAATCCACATGCGAGAGCAGCTCAGAATTACAACATTGTTGAGGATTTAGTTGTTTCACCCTCAGCAATGTCGGCTTTGGAAGTGCTGCAATCATGTCCAGCACAATGCAAATTACTTCTGTCGGCTATAGGAGCTGTTGACATTCAGGACCCGAACCTAATAATCTTTGATCTAGAAAATAGTGCACCGTGTCTCCCCCATCAAATGGCTGTCCAGATTCCAGTGATAGTCAAAAACAGACCTGTTCATAGGACTGTGATTAACGAGGGAGCTTTCCACGTGCATTATGTCGATACAGTGTTGGAGATCGCTTGGTTCTCCTTCACTCAATCAATCCCCGACAATCCTAAGGCCTTTGATGGCCATGGGTTCCATCCGTTCGACATTTTACAAGATCTACCTATAGGGGTTGAAGGAAAAACCGTTAATCTAGATGTGGAGGTGGTTGATGCCCCTCTAGATTACAACCTTCTCTTGGGTCGTAGTTGGTCCTACACTATGACAGTTGTTGTCTCATCGGTCTTTCGGCTTATAAAGTTCCCTCACAATGGAAAGATCGTAACTATAGACCAGTTGTCATACTTTTCATTCGACTCAGCCTCTGGTGAGAGCATTCAGCATGTTGGAAAAGCGACGATCCCTTATAAGGATGTTGGTGTAGGGTTAGTTAAAGATTTTGGTTTACTGGGCACTTTTCCTTTCCCTCCTACCAACGCATCGTCTTCTACTGCAACCATTCATATGATTTCATCAGGAACTATTGTTAACGATGATCCTTGGATCATCCCTTCTGAAACTGAGGTAGACTCATTTGGTACTCTTATGCCTTTGAGTCCGTATGAATTTTCATATCAGACTGTGCAGTCGTTTTCCGACCCAACATCAACCCAAATCGACTTAATGAACGAAGTCCATGAAGAGTCATTTTCAACATCAACGTCGGAATTAAAAACGTTTTTTGAACTTTTTCATTCATATGAACAAATTCATGAAATGCTATGTGTCGATGAGTTACCATGGGAAGATCTACATCACAGATCTTCGTTTTTACCCGAGAGCGATCGTTTTGAAAACAATTTTTCATCAATCCTTACAACTGAATATGTTAAGGACGCTCAGAATCCAATGAAACATCCTGATTCTGAGTTAAATTTGGGAAATATTTCTAAAACTATTCCCCTTGACATTTCAGTTAAGCCTGGAATTATTGAAAACGTTCATATAGGTGCCTCTTGTACGGACGCTGAAATTAAAACTTACAAGGCCCTATTTCAAGAATTCCACGACGTGCTTGCCTGGTCCTATGAGGAAATGCCATGAATCGATCCAGCAATCGTAATTCATGAAATTAAAACCTACCCGGACGCTAAACCCGTTCAGCAATGTTTGCGTCAGATTCACCCAAGAAAAGCTGCTGCGATTAAAACAGAAGTTGAAAAACTGTTGAAAGCAGGTTTCATTTATCCGATCCCGTTAATGGATTGGGTATCGAATATTGTTCCCGTGAACAAAAAGTAAGGGACAATAAGAATCTATATCGACTATAGGGATATTAATCGAGCATGTCCAAAAGACAATTACCCTACACCCTATATCGATCAAATTATTGATGATTGTGCCCGTAGTGAAATTTTCTCCTTTATGGATGGCTTTTCGAACTACAATCAAATCAATATTCTGCCTGCCGATCAACCAAAAACGACATTCATTTGTCCATGGGGAACATTTGCTTATTGCAAATTACCTTTTGGTCTTAAGAACGCCGGTGCAACTTTTCAACGGGCTATGTCTTACGCGTTTCATGATATAAAACACATTGTGCAAACCTATCTTGATGACTTGCCTGCTCATTCCTTACAACGAGCTGATCACCTCGTCCATTTATGAGCAATGTTCATGAGGTGTAGGCATTATCAAATTCGTTTGAATCCCCACAAGTGTGTGTTTTGCATTGAAACGGGTCGATTACTGGGATTTGTAGTTTCGAAAGTCGGCATTCGTGTCGATCCTTCGAAGGTCGAAGCTATCATCAAATTTCCTCCTCCTTCGAGTCTTCGCCAACTCCAAAGTTTGCAAGGGAAAGCAAACTTTTTACGTTGATTTATCCCTAACTACGACGAGATTACAAAGGGTTTTACCCAGTTGTTGAAACAAAAATGCTTCATTCTTTTGGGATGAGATAGCTGAGAAATCTTTCGATGCTTTAAAACATGCGTTGACCCATGCACCGCTGTTGCATCCTCCCAACTACAACCAGGATTATTACTTGTATCTCGCCGCTTCCTATTCCACCATTGGAATGGTGTTAGTTCAGGAAGATGAATTCGGTATGGAACATGTGATATATTACCTTAGTCGCACGTTGAATCCAACTAAGCTAAAATACTCACATGTGGAGAAATTGGCATTGGCAGCTGTTCAAGCTGTCCAACGATTTCGTCATTACATTTTATTATGCAAAACTACGGTCATTTCCGATTGCAACCCCATGATCTATATTTTGACCAAGCAGTTGCTGGGGGCCAAGTACTCCAAATGGATTGTCATCTTGCAGGAGATTGATTTGGATTTTGAAAAGTCCAAGTCAAATAAATCTTTAGTTTTCGCGGAACTTATGTGTGACTTCCCTCATGTTGATTCAGAGACTGTGGCAGAGGAGCCCATTGCGGACGAATCCTTGTTTCTGATTAGCACTTTATATCCGTGGTATGGAGATATCATCACTTATCTCCAAATCCAAACCTTTCGGCCAGATCTTTCATGATCCGACCGTCAGAAAATCCGATTCCAATCCCAGCAGTTCAAAATTATTGGAGATACTCTTTATCGCCTGTGGGCAGACTCTATTTTTTGATGTTGTTTAGCTCATGAGGAAGCCGAAAGGGTCTTAAATGACTGTCACTCTGGAGCGTGTGGCGGTCATATGTCTGGGTATGCCACTGCCCAAAAGATATTGCGCGCTGGCTATTTATGGCCATCTTTGTTTAAAGATTGTATTCGTGCGGTCCGAAAATGCCACAATTGTCAAATTTTTGATCGAAAGATGCGCGCTCCACCTGCTCCTCTTCACCCTATAATTGTCATTGGTCCTTTTGCCAAATGGGGTATCGATTATATTACATGTAACCCTCACACGGCTGGGGGGCATGCGTACATTATCCTTGAGGTAGATTATTTTATTAAGTGGGCCGAGGCGATGCCTAAATTTGAGGCAGACGACAAAACAATTGCAATTTTTGTATTCAATCATATAATTACTAGGTTTGGTGTTCCACAAGCGATTATCTGCGACCATGGGCATCATTTTCGAAACGTTATGATGACAGAACTTACAGACAAACTTGGCTTGCGTCACGACAGTTCAACTCCTTATTATCCACAAGCTAATGGTCTGGTTGAAGCCATCAACAAAGTCTTAGTCATCATGATCCGACGAATCATTGGGATTCATCGGTCGAACTGGCACAACATGTTATTTTCAGCGTTGTGGCATACCGAACCTCAACCAAAACATCACAGGGTTCACTCCTTCCAACTAGTTTATGGTTTGGAAGCTGTGTTACATTGAGTGCGAAAATCCGGCATTGCAATGGCATCAAAATTACTTCCAGCTACTTCCGAAGAGGAAAGACGTTTATTATACTTAGCTCAGCTAGATGAGAATAGCCGCGGATGCTACATTAGCGATAAAATCTCATGCCAAATCGTATTAAGGCTCAGTATGATCGAAATGTAACCCCTCGAAATTTTTCGGAAGGAGATTTAGTCCTTTTGTATGATCAAGCAAATGATAAATTAGGCGCTGGAAAGTTCGTGCCTATGTGGCATGGACCTTTTGTTGTCAAGCGAAAGCTAGCGAAAGGGGCATATGAATTGGTAGACTTTGACAGGGTCTCTTTAGGTAAACCCAAAAATGGTCTTTACCTCAAGAGATATTATGCTTAAAGCGAGTGTGAAGATTTTTTAGTTAGGTTAGTTTTTCTTCTAGCTGGTGTGTTTTAGATTAAAAGTGTGCTTAGATTAGAGATTGAGTTTTCCGTCGTTATTCCTGCTTATCTTGGTTTTACGTTTGATGTCGACGCCTCTTCAAACATATATTGGTTTCGCTGGTGGCGCTTGTCGTAGTAAACGGAATATTTCTTCCACAGCTTGGGTGATCTATTCGCCCTCTGACGAGTTGGTATCTATGCATGGGGTAAGCCTCGGTCAAACAACAAACAACGTTGTAGAGTATAGTGCAGTGGTGGATTTATTATCTGAATCTATTTCATTTGGGATTCAGAGTTTGATAGTGAGGTTAGATTCTGAACTCATTGTATTACAGCTTAATAGAGTATACGCCATTAGAAATCCAGTCTTATTAAGATTATTTTTGAGAGTGCGTCTCTTGGAACGTGAATTTGACTATATTGAATATCAGCGTATTCCAAGATCTTTAAATACATTAGCAGATGCAATTGCTTCTCAAATGTTAAGTAGACATGTGCGATAATCATACAAGTAAATTTAACAACATTCCATAACATGTTTAACAAGACAAGCTAGTAATAACGATATCATATATATATATATAGGAGTGTGTCAAAAAATACATCGTCCTCGATCATAGGTTGAAAAACACCTTATGATCGACAAAAATGATAGGTACAAAAAGCAAAATGTCATATGTGACTACAATAAGTGATCATCCCATCACTGGTGATGATCTCGATACGAAACCACTGCACGGACCACCTTACAAAGGAACCTCCTAAAAGGTCCGGGGACTCCAATCACATAGTGCTGAAGTCAATGAGGGATGTCATCTATGCTAGTCTCAGAATGTCCCCTGTCAAGTGCTCTAGGTGACTCTCCAACTCGGCCAAGGTCTCTGCTGATTCATCCTGTGGGGCTAGAGCTGGTGCAACTGGTTGCTTTCTCTCAAAAGGCCAGAGAGCGGCTGGTCACTGTGGGCCCACATCTGCATTTTGAAATTATTACTATCAACTTCTGAGACGATATAAAAAATAAAAAAATTAACATTAGGAAAGTGTTGAAAATGATTACCTGAGTCGTCCCACTGCTCTCCTGGAGGAAGAGCCATGTCTGGGTCTCCACGAAAGTTAACTCCAGCATAAGGAAAATCCTGGATAGAAAAAACCTGGTTCTCCAACCATTGGAAATACTCAGGTTTGAATCGGACGACCTCGGTCCCCTCGTCAGGATGATGGGCCATGACTGCGACCCATGGCATCAGTTTGGGCTCTTGGGGAAGCCCAGCTCCAACTGTAAGGTGCTGCGGGATAAGCATAGGAATCCTCTCCAGGCCAAAGCTCACGACTAAAGCTCCATAACCAAAAGTCTTCAGTCATCCGTTGTTGGCCCTGGTCAATTGGCCCTTCACATTGGCCAACACAGCATCGCACCACTTGAAGATGGTGCCCTGAAAGCAATCAACTGCCATATGCATCTGGGATCCAGTGGCAACATGTAATACGGCAGCTCTGCAAAGTCTAGTAACAATGAATGCAATCACCATAAGCTCAGGACGGGATATGGTCTTTATGTCTATCCCTTTGTCTCTAGTTTGGCGGTTGCAGTACTCTAACCGGAGACTATCGACGGTCTGGCCACCTGCCCTAGTCCCGAACAGAGTCAAGTCAACGCCCCTCTTAGGCAAACCAGTCAAAAAATATATATCCGTCAGCTTGATCTCGAGCTGGTGGCCGCCAATAAAGAAGAACTGGTCCTGGACACTCCATCTGTCAACCATCCACTATAAGAAATCCACCTGAGCCCTCATGCCAGGAATGGCCCAGTATTTGTATAAGCCGCACGCCCTCAAAGCATCAAGCGAAGGTTGATGATTCCATGTGGCAGCATCCCCATCCTCGTTCTCTCATTCGCGCCAATCTAGCATGGTGTACCACCTACATCAAGCAAAAAGATCATTTAGAGAGCTAGAATAATTTTTCTTTGGTCCATTTTTGAAGATTTTTGGGTTAAAAACCCTCGCGGCGGGGCCCGCACCCTTCCTGTTGGACACATTGCGTGGGACCGCACTTTGTCCACATGGAAGGTGCGGACCCTAAGATTTTTCCCAATGGAGAAAAAGTCGGGGTCTGCAGGTTTGCAGTGGTGAGCCTGCGTACCCCGAGCGCGGGTTTTTTGCCTAAAAACTCTCCTAAAAAACGAAATGAAAGACTAAATTGAAAAATTAAACGATCAAAAACAAAGAGAAGGATGATGTGGATTACCCAGAGAAGACGACGTCCGATTCCGATGGTTGGATTTTCCGCAATCTTCACGGGAAGTTTTCAGAGCAAAAGCATTATTTTCTCACCCAAATCACAAATGGTAAAAATGAATGGTAAAAGCCCCTTTTTATAAGTTTTTTGAGTAAATAAATTGCAAATTTGTTTATGTTTCACTTTAAAAAGGTATTCTTGCGACATTTCTATCTCTTTCAAGCAGGTATGAGTAATGTTTGTGTTTTTGTGCAAGATAACAGGATTATTCAGGCGAAATCTATCATTTTCAGCTAGAGTCACCTTAAGCTCTTTTTTGACTCCTAAAACATGAATAGATTGCCGAGTTTTTCTTTTAAGCTCGTTAAAACGGAATTAAAAGACAGTCCATTTACAGCTCTTTTCCGACCGTAAAAACATAAAAAGATTGTCGGATTTTTGTCGTTTCAAATTCGATATTGGTTATAAAACGACGTGTCCTTGATCGCTTTTTACTTTTCAAATCAAAGACACTAATAACGAAAAGTACTCCTTGGTCGTAAAAGATCAAGCGGTTCTCTCAAGTATTATTTTATACTTTTTCGGGCTTGGAAGACACAAATTTATGAAAAAGTCAACCCTGGAGTCTTCTTAAGTTTTTTCAAACTCTCTAAAATGAAAAAATGTCGAGTTTCTCCTATACTGGACTCGTTAAATTTCAATAGTAAAGGACTTGTTCAATTACAAATAGGAATGGACCACTCCTTCTTAGGGTTCGAATTTAAACTAAGTTGGACTCACCCGAAGGGTGAGCTTATAATCAAGCATATGTTATCCTCCTCAAGCTTGTAAAAAATAAAGAGGTACTTGCCAGAAATGGTGGGGGAAAAATAAGAAGAATGAGCCTATTTGATATCTTTTTGTCTCAAGAAAAACCTTACTACCACTCTTGAACACGACACTTATTCATTCACCTGGGTTGGGAAATCCTTTACCTCACAGTTGACCAAGATCAGTTGACATCTTTAGCCGGGTTATGGGAGTCGACTTTGAGTCATTTATTACCAAACCATCTGTCATGTCGTTATGTGTTCAAGAGGTCTGTAAACAAAACATTCAACCACAAAATACCTATCATTCATCATTGAGTCAGTCCTTGCAGCAACATTTCTTCAACTTGAACTATGATTTCGTGTTGTGGGCTTGCCTGCGACGAGTCGCTTTCTATCGACATCAGCACATTATCTAGAAAAGAGTTGACTTAGAAATCGTCAGTACCTTGAGTT
>APFE030290252.1:0-14087 GCA_000404065.3 Pinus taeda
CCCCGGAAAAAGAAAAAATTGGACAAGTTGCAGGGTGATCCCGTGGTATTGATGGAGGGTGATCTTGATGAGATCAAATATTAAATATGGGACACTACGACTAAATTGTTGCAGCAGTATATGCAGATGCTGGGAAAAATCCAAAAGAATCTGCCCAAGCTGTAGATCTAGGCTAATAGGATATAGGTGGGCACTGGTCAAGAGAGTGTAGCACAAGTGAGCTTGTCCACTGGGACGCGTCAAGCAACGAAATTGGTAAGGACCCTAGATCTTCGAACTGTTGCATTACCACAGGGGTCCCCACATGTGGAGTTGGCCAATGATCGCATCCTTTTAAGCACCCTGAAGAACATCGGGGTAAACATAGCAACGCTCCCTAATGAGATTCTTCACGCGCTTCATACATGGGTAACAAAGGAATTGAGAGCTGAAGAGAAACACACTCTCAATATTATCAGCGAATAAAGGGTGAACAATGAGCAAATTTTCACTGAGAAGACTCAGGCCTTAAAAGAAAAGGGGACGCTGCAAACACAGAGTTCCCGACTAGAGTCTATAGTTGCAGAGGCATCCAAAATAGTTCTTCAGTTTCATATTCTTGAGGACGCACAACCATAAGTGAAGGTGAGGAAGTTAGTCGCTGGTGTGCACAAGGCAAAGGTAAAGGTTGGTTGAGTTCAATTTGAACTCAATATGAAAATAACTAAGCTATAGTTAAAGTTGCATCCCACGACTCCGCCTAAGGTCAGGGAGTAGTGCAAAGCCTCCATAAGAGAAGGGATGGCCACCTTGGATGCCACAGTTGCTGACTATTCAGCATTATTAGAGTAGGCAATGGAGTTGGTGAACAATCTGTAGGAAGACCCAAACCTGTAGATATTGAATACAAAGGTTAGGAAGCTACACAAGTAGTATGATGAAGTTAGGGCAACAGTGTGCTCCATTGCACCAGCGCATCGCCTAGAAAATTTGCAGGAGCGGAAGCAACTACTCAGGCAGGTAGAGGCAGTGTAGAGGAAGGAGGCCTTGCTTAAGGCCAGGATGCAACCATTGCTAGAAGAAGCTTACCAGGTCATGACCAACATTCAGGAGAAGCTAACGGGCTTGCAGAAAATGGAGAAGACAATGAAGCTAGCCATAGGACCAACTACAAAGAATCTAGTTGAGGAGGTCAAGCAGGCAACCACTTAGAGTTTTATACAGGAAAATGACCTCCTCATCAACTCAGAGGACAAAGAAATGATGGCTGAAGGACTGACCAAGTTCACAGGCCCAGTTGTCAAGCTAACGTTGTCTAGACACTATCAACCTACTTTATAAAGCTTCTCAACAAGCTTAAGGGTGTGTTAGTGCTTAGGGTAACTCTAGTTACAACCTTGGGAACAATGTTCGTGAATGTACATCAAGTTCTATGGGTCAAAGGAGGAAATTGATTGAGAAAATATCCCTATATTCTCTCCTTTGTCAGCTCATAAAAGTAGAGAAACATCAGAACTTGACTCGTTTGGGGTAATTACTAATTCCTGATGAAGTATGCAAACGGGAAAGAGAACTAAAGCAAGAAACATCACTGCTTTTGCCTAATGGAACTCATGAAGGAGATGGAAACCCTAAACCTACATGCTATATATGCAAGGCTTGGGCCATTTTGAAAGAGGTCAAAACATTTGAAAGGATTTCCTATTTGACTATCAAGCAGAGTCTTAGACTAAGGCATCAGAAGAGGTTAAGGAGGGAGAGAGAGAGAGAGGAGCTGGACGGTTAAGGGATGGCTGATGCAACTGATGGTTGTAATCACTCTTTCTACATCAATATAGAGCTACAGTTGTGTTCTCCACTCTGTGATGTTGGTAGTATAACTTGTTTATATACTGATCTAATATCTTCTAGCATGAGTGGCTTAGTTATATGCAACTAGATATTTTTTATATGTTCATGCATTTGTTTGTCAAGGTTTTATGATATGATATTATGCTTATCTTTGCTATGTGCAAGTTTTGATATGGAGTCAGCTCAGGGGCCTTCCACCTAGCCGCATTGTGCTTTCCAGCAACACCATACTAAGACTCAAGGTAATAATTGCTTCTCACTTTGATATTCGTTTGTTAAACATAGATATGCATGTATTTTGGTGACCATTGCAGCTAATTTGACTGTCTATCGAGGATCCCAGGAATTTCCTTGAGGGTTTTCTACATCATCAAACACTCGTGCATTAATCCCTATAGCAGAATTGGCAACTCCACTGGGGACTACACTTACTTCTCGGGTTTTCCCAGAAAGTTCCTAGATCTCACTTTCTTCCTCGCCTTCCTATACTTCTTCATTCCCTTTTTGACCACGCAGGACCATACAACACCATTCTTTAAGTGCTTAGCCCTATATCTAATCCCCACAACCTATTTCGTGAGCGTTTTTTCTCACTAATGCAAGTTATCAGTGAAAACAGTGCTTTATGAATCTCTCTACCCTAAAAAACAGAGCATTAGTGCTGAAACTAACTCTCTGTAGCCTCTAGTACAGACCATTAGTCAACCATTTCTTGATAAACAACTTACCCCATGAACTCATGGGTCGATAAATCTACTTATAGACTGATAAAGGATTTGCAACTGCACTTGTTTGATTTCTCTCTGTCCTAAACAAACTTCTATTAAAGAAAATAACTTTACTTAAAGTTTTTGTTTTCATTAAAAGAAAAAATATTTTTTTTTTACTATTTTCTGCTTAGCTGGTTAAGTTCTGCATTATTTGGTTTCAATAGTTGTTAGTGAGCATTGAAGTTCTATTGGTTATGCTAGTGTTGTACTGAATAAGATGCATGGAATGAATATTGATATATGAATGACTCTCCCTTTGTAGAAGGAACTTATTCATTGAAAGTGAAAATTTACAAGCATTGTTTTTGCATCATTTGAGTGAGGGTCCCATATAATTTCATACGTCAACACCCCTACCAAAGACTCTAACAAAATACATCTAAAATCTACCTAATAAAATCAATCAACAACACTTTTTAGGGTAAACACACTTTAGTTTAGGGTAGGATCTTGGGACAGGCAGTGTGAGTTAACTGCCCAAGACCATACATCGAAACTAGTGTCATTAAAAGAGAGAAATCCTTATTCACTCATACTATCCCTGACCACTCCAGTAAAAGTGGAGCTAAATATGAGAGAACATCAGACTGTAAGTGAAGGTATTCCACCTTTGCTTACATTTCACTTTCGTATTCTGTGTATCGGGGATCCCTTTGGGGATATCGGAGCTGAGTCGGGGACTCAAGTATCCTGCCCACACAACATACTGTCTGTGACTATGTCCCCCCTGGTAGTGTCTATGATATGAGGTATCCTTAGTGGCCATACTTTTAGGGACTAACACAAGGTGACTTGGTGGGCTGCTTTGGTACCTAGCATAGACAGATCTACTCCGTCCTCAGTTTTTGGGAGGGTGCTCATCCTCATGAGAGAACTTGGCCCCTTAATCTAAGGTTTGGGGAAATCTCTAGAGTAACTGTAATTGTACATTTTACCATATCTCTCTGTTATTCATTGTGATAATGGGTTTCATCTATAGTGATCATTGCCTATCAGATAGGGTCATTTCCCTTTGCTTGTTGATTAATTTACTTAGTGTATTTTTTATTTTTTAGGTGCCAAAGTGTTATCATTGAGAATTAATAAACATCACTCTAAAATTTACTGATAAATATTATTGATCACCATGGCTACATCCAGCCCTTGTCATCAATCTAGATAGTTGTTAGGACTTCCCCCACTCATTGTGGAGGATCCATGAGCTCTAGTGAACCGAATTCCTCGTCTTCGGGAAATTAGTCTCCGAGATCTCACACAGAATCAGTTTAGACATCCCACGATTCAAGCTTATTGGAAGATTTCTTTACTGAAGGATTTCTTCCTCCATATAATCCTCTTATCATGAATCCATTGGGTTTGTTATCACTTAAGAAACGATTTCTAAATTGTTCACATTAGTTTGATTGTAAAGGTTAGGTGTTAGTCTTGGTTTAGTTTTTCCATGTTTTCTTTAGTCTTAGGAGTCTTTGTGGTATGGTTAAAGAAAGGTCAACACTCCATTCTTATTCATCACTTATCCCACAACTCACATAGATTCCATGTACCAAATTTGTTTTAAGGTTTTTTATGCACTACGAAACAGTCTAGGTGTTTTCATAGCACAAGACCCAGTCTAGGTGTTTTCATAGCACAAAACACAGTCTATGTGTTTTTGTAGCACAAAACCCATAATTTGCACTGGTTGCGCTACAAAATTGGGGATTCACGCGGATCCGTACCAAATCTCACCCAGCTGTCAAATTTATCAAAATCTGTTATGGTTACATCATCAGTTGTCAGCTTATACACTTCACCTATCATATTCAACCGCTTATCAACATCATTAGAGTCGTTAGGTGTCTTGGTACGCTTAGGTTGCAAGTTTCAAAAAGAGCCAAGTATTCACAATTATGATTTAGGTTTGGGTTCATGCATGAGGAGCACATTGACACATGTTCACTTTGAATGCTTTGAAGATCAAGCGAGGCAGCTTTCCTTATCCATTGCAAGCAAGGCAGTGATTGAAATTGAGACGGTGCAGGTTTCTTTAATATTCATGTTGCGGGAATTCCATGGAGGAGTATAAAGAAATAAAGGAGCCCACAAGACCATTAGTAATTCAAGACACACCCTAGCAGGCTAAAAAAGGGAAAGGTCAGATCAAAGAAAAGATACAAGAACAATTCACAAGTGAAACGATACAAAGAAGAATAACCAGGAGCAAGTTAGCTAAAATAAATCACATAACAATTTTTAACAACTTCATGGCAGATGGAAAGGCCATTTCAAGCAAAGGAAAGATCAAGAGAGTTGAATTTTTGGCCTCAAGCTGTGTTTTTAAAACTACACAGCAGTTTCGTAGCACGCTACGAAACTGTTGTAGCTGCATATTATGACTTGATGGGTCGGTTTTTGAGAGACAAAGGGGAAATATTTTTGAAATGGAGTTTATGAAAAGGATCATCTACAAAGTGTGAGTATAAAACAAGGGAAAAACAAGTAGAAGGAAGACATATATGAACTCTAAGCTATTTGTTATAAAAAGATCATTATTTCATAGCTAAGTATTTCTCATAATACTTGAGGCAGCATTAAAGGGGCTTTGTCTTCACACGTATATATGGACAAGGTCTGAAGTGTATGTAAAACAAGATAATCCAATGCAATTTTATGAAGAAGAAGAGGGATAATTGATTTCGAAGATCCTTGTGGAGATCAAAAGCAACAAATGAGGAACTTTGTCTCCTTGTTGTTACCAGTCAACTTCTAGAAGTGTTTATGAGTAGTTGAAAACTCATCTCTGAAAAGTGAAAGAGGTTTTCATTCCTAAGATACTGAAGTACAAAAACCTCTTCCACTTTCTTTAAATCCATTATGATCTGGGAGAAATGAAGGACCAAACTTGCACTACGAAACTGTTGTAGGTGTAGTTTTTCACAAGCATATTTCTCTGCTTTACACTTGTTTTTCAAAGACACATTTTGGGTGGTAGGTAAGGTGTTGCAAAAAACCAAGAGAGGTTTTTATTCAGCACAAATTGTTTCACAAAGACCTCCAGTTTTTCCGAATACATTTTTATGAGAAGCTATGAGCTCTGTACCAAGACCTATTTTTCAGCCAGAACAGAGCAAGGAACAGTCTCCTAGTTTCTAGGAACAGTAAAAGGATGAGTCATCAAGGGCCAGCTGGAGGGTTATGAGCACCATCAAATTCAAATTCATGGAATAATAGGTGTCAGAAGGAGTGTTTAATTCCTAGATAAGGTTTTTTTAATCATAATGAGGAGTTACACTCCTAATTGTTTTAGGTCTCTAGCACTGCTAGTTAGTTGTCATTTGCATTTAATAGTTAGTTTTATGTGTCAATAGGTGTTAGGTCAGGTAGAATTCGAATTTTCCTCATCCTAGAGGAGGAATCTAAGTTATGTAAAGAGCTATATATATAGCAGAAGAGCTAATGTACAAAGGGTTGGAAATTTTCAGAGAAAGACTCATATTGTGCCATTGTAGAAGATTATGTTTTTATGAATGCAGTCTTTGGCTTTACTTCTCAGGATTCAGAAGGAGTTCAATGGTGGCTTTTTTATGTTTGTCCTTATTTCCTTATGTGTAGTAGTATGAATGTATGATACTTAGAACTCATTGACATGCTCTAACTTCATACATTCATGGATTGTTTTTTCCTACATGTCTCTATGTGTTAACTGATATAATGAACTTTGATGCCCTGACTTCCATGTTTAGCTAATATTGCTATCATACTAAGCTTTTTTGACTCCATAATCCTAATGGATGTTTGTTTATTTTGTTTCAACCACTTACACTTCTTCATTTGTTCAATAGAGTTGGCCATCTAATCCATTATCAATATCATTAATCATTTGAGAGAGCCCTCTCAGGTTGAGGAGGCTAAGCCTTAGCCAAAAGTAGGTTTGAAATAGTTACTCAAAGTCTTCTTGATCAGCATCCTATCAGGGGTTGATTTTTTGATAACATTTTGGTGCATCTGTCGGGAGCCTGAAGTCTATTCATTCCCGAAATCAAGAAGCTAAACTTCTGAAGGTAGTAGGAGCTCAGAAATCTTTTTGAGGCTGCAAAACTACCTTGGCAACTCCACACATCGAATAAGAATTTGGAAGGTGAGTCCACTGCTAGAAGATCAGTAGCTTGATGAAGTTTCAAGATGAGTTCCATTGCAAGAATGAATGCTAGGTATTCTCCTATGAATCGGTCTCATATCCCTGGTTTTCCAAATCCTATGCAAAAGGTTGATTGGTTAGAGGATCTTCCGATATTCAAAGATGAAAAGAAAACAATGCTGCTCTTCATTTGGTTAGGTTCCATATGCATGTACACAGTCTTAAGGCTCAGTTCCCTAAAGATTGTCTCATGAGGATGTTTATGACCAATTTAGAAGGAAAAGCATGGTCTTGGTATCAAAGTTTGGAAAATGGTTCATTATATTCTCTTGCTAATTTTCATGATGAATTCTATGAGATGTATAAAGAATGTCATCCTTCCTTATTTCTGGTCAAAAAATGTTGTAAACACTCATTGAATCTTATTCAATATTTGGAGGATTGTTATGATGATGATGAATTTATGGATGAAGAAATCTTAGAGGCTCTTCATAACAATACATTTCAACACCAAGAAGAAAGAATAACATCCCACGAAATGCAGCATGAAGCTCAGCAGGGGTTTGCTTATGAAAATCATATTACATCCTCTGAGATTGATGTAGAGATGCAGCAGACTTATCAAGCTTCAGATCATTATGAGTATGAAATTGGTTGCAAACATCAAGAAGAAGTACTAGAAAATAGCTTTTATAGCCCTCAGGTAGAGGAAAGGGTTGTTCAATTTTGTAATTCCTTGCAGCAGCTTACATCAATGAATGATCATAATAAGGAGGAAAATTACATTGTTTGTGGGAATCATTCAGAAAAGCAGTTGGATAGCATATCAAAGAAATCATGTGTGGTTGGGAATCAATTATCTGAAGATGTAGAATGTTATGATGATCATCAAAATAACCATGTCCTCTTTGACCCTATAAATGAATACATGGCCAAGCTTTGCACACCAGTTTTTCATTTTCTTTTGTATTATGAAGATCAGGTACATTATGAGTTGATTTGGTCATCTCACTACCATGGTTATTTTGAGGTCGAATGCAATCAAGAGCCTCCAATATCAGAAAGGACAATTGATTGGCTTTATTGGAAATATCATGTTGCTTGACCTAAAGTGGAAATTGTAGCTAGTAGGTAGGTAGGAAAATGCAAATAACCTCAAGGTTGACTGAGCATTTTTTAGAAGATATAAAATTCTTTCTCCTACAGTGATCATCAAGCTTAAGCCCAAGACGAAGGCCCAAGAAGCTTAAAGGGGATTCTTGTCAAACAAATTTTCATTTATCATAAGAGGATAAAGCACTGGACCTGCGAGTTCTTAGAGTACTACAGGAGCACACTATCCCAAGTGGAGCCACTGTTATCACTTAAGAAACAATTTCTAAATTGTTCACATCAGTTTGATTGTAAAGGTTAGGTGTTAGTCCGGGCTTAGTTTTTCCATGTTTGATTTAGTCTTAAGAGTCTTGGTGGTATGGTTAAAGAAAGGTCAACACTCTGTTCTTATTCATCACTTGTCCCACAACTCACATAGATTCCATGTAACAAATTTGTTTTAAGGTTTTTTATTCACTACGAAACAGTGTAGGTGATTTCATAGCGCAAGACCCAATCTAGGTGTTTTCGTAGCGCAAAACACAGTCTAGGTGTTTTCGTGGCGCAAAACCCAGAATTTGCACTAGCTCGCTACAAAATCGGGGATTCATGCGGATCCGTAGCAAATCTCACCCAGCTGTCAAATTTATCAAAATCTGTTATGGTTACATCATCAGTTGTCAGCTTATACACTTCGCTTATCATATTCAACCGCTTATCAACATCATTAGAGTCGTCAGGTGTCTTAGTATGGTTAGGTTGAAAGTTTGAAAAAGAGCCAAGTATTCACATTTATGATTTAGGTTTGGGTTCATGCATGAGGAGCACATTGACAGGTGTTCAATTTAAATTCTTTGAAGATCAAGCGAGGCAGCTTTCCTTATCCATTGCAAGTGAGGCAATGATCGAAATTGAGACGGTGCATGCTTCTTTAATATTCATGTTGCAGGAATTACATGGAGGAGTATACAGAAAGAAAGGAACCCACAAGATGTTAGTAATTCAAGACACACCATAGCAGACTAAAAAAGGGAAAGGTCAGATCAAAGAAAAGATACAAGAACAATTCACAGGGGAAACGGTACAAAGAAGAATAACCAGGAGCAAGTTAGCTAAAAGAGATCACACAACAATTTTGAACAACTTCATGGCAGACGGAAAGGCCATTTCAAGCAAAGGAAAGATCAAGAGAGTTGAATTTTTGGCCTCAAGTTGTGTTTTTAAAATTACATAGCAGTTTTGTAGCGCGCTACGAAACTACTGTAGCTGCATATTATGACTTGATGGGCCGGTTTTTGAGAGACAAAGGGGAAATATTTTTGAAAGGGAGTTTATGAAAAGGATCATCGACAAAGTGTGAGTATAAAGCAAGGGGAAAACAAGCAGAAGGAAGACATATATGAAATCTAAGCTATTTGTTATAAAAAGATCATTATTTCATAGCTAAGTATTTCTCATAATACTTGACGCAGCATTAAAGGGGTTTTGTCTTCAAACGTATATATGGACAAGGTCTGAAGTGTATGTAAAACAAGATAATCCAATGCAATTTTATGAAGAACAATAGGGATAATTGATTTCGAAGATCCTTGTGTAGACCAAAAGCAAAAAAGGAGGAACTTTGTCTCCTTGTTTTTACCAGTCAACTTTTAGAAAAGTTTCTGAGCTGTTAAAAACTCATCTCTAAAAAGTGAAAGAGGTTTTAATTTATAAGATACTGAAGTACAAAAACCTCTTCCACTTTCTTCAAATACATTATTATCTGGGAGAAATTAAGGACCAAACTTGAGCTACGAAACTGCTGTAGGTGCAGTTTTTCACAAGCATATTTCTCTGTTTTACACCTGTTTTTCAAAGACACATTTTGGGCGGTAGGTAAGGTGTTTCAAAAAACCAAGAGAGGTTTTTGTTAAAAAAGGATTGGTTCACAAACAACTCCTTCCATTTTTCTAAATACATTTTGCATCATAAGATATGAGCTCTGTCCCAAGACCTATTTTTCAGCCAGAATAGAGCAAGGAACAGTTTCGTAGTTTCTAGGAACAGTAAAAGGATGAGTCATCAAGGGCCATCTAGACGGTTATGAGCACCATCAAATTAGAATTCATGGAGTAATAGGTGTCAAAAGGAGTGTTTAATTCCTATAGAAGGTTGTTTTAATCATAATGAGGAGTTACACTCCTAATTGTTTTAGGTCTCTAGGACTGCTAGTTAGTTGTCATTTGCATTTAATAGTTAGTTTTAAGTGTCAATAAGTGTTAGGTTAGGTAGAATTCGAATTTTACTCATCCTAGAGGAGGAATCCAAGTTATGTAAAGAGCTCTATATATAGCAGAAGAGCTGATGTACAAAGGGTTGGAAATTTTCAGAGAAAGACTTATATTGTGCCATTGTAGAAGATTATGTTTTTATGAATGCAGGCTTTGACTTTACTTCTCAAGATTTAGAAGGAGTTCAATGGTGGCTTGTTTATGTTTTTCCTTGTTTCCTTATGTGTATAAGTATGAATGTATGATACTTAGAACTCATTTACATGCTCTAACTTCCTTCATACATTCATGGACTGTGTTTTTCTACATGTCTCTATGTGTTAACTTATATATTGAACTTTGATGCCCTGACTTCCATGTTTAGCTGATACTGCTATCATACTAAGCTTTCCTGACTCCATAAGCCCAATGGATGTTTGTTGATTATGTTTCAACCACTTAAACTTCTTCATTTTTTCAATAGAGTTAGCCATATAATCCATTATCAATATCATTAATCATTTGAGAGATCCCTCTCAAGTTGAGGAGGCTAAGCCTTAGCCAAAAGTAGGTTTGAAATAGTTACTCAAAGTCTTCCTGATCAACAACCTATCAGGGGTCGATTTTGTAATAACAGGGTCCACTCTTGGTTCTCGTTGCATATGTTCCTCCTTTGTCTTTAGTTGGAACATTTCCACCCATCTTATCGATGACTAATGGGTCATGGGAATGTTTTGACACTTTCGGTCCCCCACGACTTCCCCAGTGGATAGTCAATACCACACCTTTGATGGCGAACCCCGCTATCCCATTTGTCCCAGGTTCAAACCCTATGGTGATACCCACCATGAGTGGAACCTAGTCCATTCCAGTTCCTTCCCCTTTTGTGTCAACCCCTATACTTCGACAAGTGCTACATATAGCGCTCTTTATAACACTCAATATAACATAGTTAGCACGGATCCCTTCAACAAAAAATATGGTTGGCATATATTGTATAGTTATAAACCCCAGATTCAGGTATCTGGGGGCACTCCCAATATGCATATATCGAACGGAAGCGTAACAGTTCCTCCATTTTCAGGCATGAATGGTGAGTCACTGATTCACATGAACCCTCGTTATGTTAGTCAAGGACCTATGGTTAGTTATGTGGTGAGTGGGAACCCACAGGGCGGTCCCAATCAATCCATGGGGGCACCCTACTCACAACCTCAAATAAGTCAAGGGGGAACTACTTATCCTGGGGGAACTTCTATCCCCTAGCCTAACTATCCCTATGGAAACCCAAAATACAATACCATACCCCAAGGCACCTACTATACCACACAACCTGTGTATAATATTGGGGACAACACGATGGGAGGATTGTATAGATCCTCAAGTCATATGTCATCACCTTGGTCTAATTTAGTGGCATAAAACACTTTTCCTTTCTTGGCAACACTTGATATCCCCGACTTGTACAAACTCACAAATGACCCCATCTATCATAACTTACTTTGGCCGCCAATATCGCATAAAATAATGACATGTATCCCAAAGTTCTAAGGGAAACAAGGGGAGGATCCGAGTACACACATGACCACCTATCATCTATGGGGTGTTCTAACTCCATGATGGATGATAGTATCTAGTTACATCTTTTGCCCTGTACCCTTATTGGAAACATAGCCAAGTGGTACATTGATTTAGCACATGTGAAAGTCAATACCTTTGGCGCTCTAGTGATGGAATTCTTAAAGCACTTCTAGCTACCCATCCGATATAAAACTCGGACAAAACTCCTTACTTCATTACGTAAGGATACCGCCACCCATATCTCTGATCCTATACATGAATGGATACATAAGCAGAGGTTAGTCAAAGCTCCCCTCCCAGAGTATCTCTTAGCAGATTGGTCCTGTAAGTATCTACTCCCCCAAACCGCTCAGGATGTTGCCTTAGGTGGCGCGGTCATAGAAGATCAATCCATTCATCATGGCCAACGCTTGGATTTGATATATTTGTAGTCTGGCACTCTATACGACATAATTCCCAATGCCCCTTGCAACTCCAATTCTCCCGCTACTTAGCAACCCAGAGCGCACGCCGATGGGATTATTGGTGCAACCTCTGGGGCTGCTATGAAACAATTTAGCGTCACATTGACCAGATGTCAGTGGACCCCTCTACCAAATCGATTGCTCTTCCTACCACCACGATAAACTCTGTGCAGTGTAGACAAAATGCCGGTGGTAAGAGCAAGAAGAATACGAAAAATACTGCTCCTTTTGAAGAGCAGTCAAGAAAGCAACAAAATGCACAATAGATCTGCATGTTCCACCCAAAACTACAACATTGTAGAAGACCTGGCGCAAGTGCCATCAGCTATGTCGGCACTTGAAGTATTAAAAACATGTATAGCACAAAGGAAAGCTCTACTTTCGGCTATTGGTGCTATTAACCCTCAGGATTTCATGCTTGCAATTTTGAACATGGAAAAATGTAAATCTCCCATTGCTCATTAGCTTGAATTTCAAGTGAAAATCTTTTCAAAAGGTAAAGGAATACATAGAACTATCATTGATGAAGGTTCTTCTACCTACATAATGTCGACTTCATGTTGGCTTGCTTTGGGTTCTCCAACCCTATCCCCGTTGTTGAATTCCCTTAAAGCTTTAGATGGCCACACTTTCATCCCAAAATGTTACCTAGCTACCTACCCTATCACCTTGTATGGGAAAATGGGAATGATGGACATCAAAGTCATAGATAGGAAGCTCAACTATAATCTCTTGTTGGGTCGCAGTTGGACTTATGCCATGACTGCCATTGTGTCTATTGTCTTTCACATCATCCTATTTCCATTAGATGGAAAGGTAGTCATAGTGGACTAGTTGTCCTTTTGCACCCTTGATTATTCCCCATTACCAAGCAACTTTGTACCCTTTTGTGGGTGGTATACTTGACTCTTACATCAATATCGGTATCGGTCTACTGAAGGGATCTTCCCTGATGGATTGTTTCCCTCTTCTGCCGCCAGCGGTTCCAGAGACGTAAATATGGTTTCATCCATTCCTCACGAACCGACTGATCCTTGGATCCTATCATCCCCTTCAGACATTAACACTTACGGAGAACAAATGCCACTATCACAAGCCAAATTAGCCTACTAGGCCATTCAATCTACATCCGAGTCTCTGGTCACTTTGGTCACGGCCAATAGTACTGTCGTGCGGAAAGAGTTATGTTTGGGGACAAACCTAACCTCCCTAGGAGTCTAAGACTCTCTAGTGACAAACAAACCAAACAAGAACAATCCTTCTCTAAATACACGTTATCTATGAGAAACCAAGTGTTTTCCGATCTTACCTTAGGTCCATGTTGTAGCAGTCCAACCTTGCTGATCCAAATGAGCTCCTCCTTCACTTTAAGACCTGCATACACTAACAAGCAAACGATTACATAACACCTGAAAATTTCATAAAACAAAGCATATTCATCACATAGACCAAGGAGTACATGAAATAATTCATTAACAACAAATCATTGAGAAGAATGGACTTATTTGTATTAAAGAAACAAAAAAGGAACCATTACAACCTGAGCCTTGGTGTTGTGCAAGCTCCTCCCAGGGTCCAACAAGAGATTTCCTCTACTTTGACAAGCTCACCCACTCCCAATATGGCAACAAGGAAGGATAGTGATCTCTCCTCACAAGTCAACAATGGAAGTCCTAATTCCAGCAGCATTTACCGTTTAGAATGTTCAGCTTTCAACCTCCCCTCCTTTGGCCCAAGGCCTGTATTTATAGTATTCTAGAGGAAGTTATTCAGTTCCAACATCAATGGGATACTCCCTCTTTTGGATGGGGTAGCTCCTCTCTTGATGGGATAGTTCCTCTATCATAGGGGTGCATGAAACATCTGGAGGCGCTCAATACACGTCAAACACTCTTCTAGAAGGCTCTAGAAGTGACCACAAGTAACTTTTTAGAGATGAAACTCGCGCCTTTTGACCTTTACAGGGGTACGCACACAACCTTTA
>APFE030290270.1:2038-50627 GCA_000404065.3 Pinus taeda
ATTTAAGGGATTTATGGAAAAGAAAATATGAGAAAAAAGTTAATTTTTTTTTCCAAATTTTATATTTAAAAAGAAATTTGCACCTAAAAAGATGGTGTAACACCCTCTTGTGTAACACCCCAAGTTATATAAATAGTTACTGCTATTGTGGTTATTAAGTTTTATTTTCACCTTTTACTTTATTAATTTTCTTACTTATTTTGTTGAAATGATAAAGAACTAAGGTTGAGAGGCCAAGATAATTTTTGTTTCCTAATTAATGAATAATTAGGAGTTAAGGTATTTTAACGCAAAACTGTACCGTTGTTAACCTCGAAAAACACTTAAAATAAACAGATACTCATATGCTCCTAGGAGGGGAGATATAGATGGGGAGACGAGTCCAGAGTAAGGGTAGGAAAAACTCAAATATCTTTGAGCGGGGTGAAATAAACCAGTGGGAAAGACTAGAATACAGAAGTGAGTCCTAAGGCTCGACAGTGGACTCATTTGAGTGTGAAGAGAAGGAAGTACTCGGGGGAGAGTTAGGACGTAATTGATTACCAAGCTTGTGGCTGGTGGCTGAGTGGCGAGACTTTCCAAACAAGAACAAAGTTTGGATATTTACAAGTTTGTGAACAAATAAGTAATTTAAATTTTTCTCGAGGAATGTTGGTTGAATATAAAAATATTAGTTGTATTGAGAGAATTAATTAATTAATTAATGTTGGTTTAATATGAAAATATCAGTTGTATAGACAAAATTAATTAAGGTTGGTTGAATATGAAAACATTATCAGGTAGAATTAATTAGAGATGTAAATTCCATAGAAATGCAATTGGGACAGAGTGTTGTTTTTAGATGAATGAGTTATTGATTAACAAAGAGCAGTTATACATTAACCAAAAAAAGGATATAACTGTCTAGAAAACTAAATGCAAACACACAAGTAATAACACAACATTTACGTGGTAAAACCCTGACAGAGTGTTAAAGAAACATCCACGGGGCAAGGGATCGGAATCTCTATTCAATCAATAATGATTCTCCATACAATAGTGCAGGAATTCATTTGGTTTTATATGTGCCTCCTCAGTTACATAACCGATGATTCGATATAAAACTAACTTGTTACATTTTACCCAAATTTACATAATTAGTAGTCAATCTTCCAACAAAATTCACCTTGACAACAATTTTCCTAATCCCTTGGCCATGCCCATTCATCATCTTTTCTGCAAGCCAAGAGAAGCTAAACACCATTATAGCTTCTCTATTGTAACTGGCTTTGTGAATTTGTCTGCACAATTATCTCGCGTATGGACCTTTTAAAGAGCTACTTTTCCACCATCGATCACATGTCTTAGAAAATGCTACCTTATATCAATGTGCTTGGTTATGTTGTGAGAAGTAGGATTTGTAGCCAAGTGAATATCACTTTGACTATCACAAAGTAAATTCACTTTCTCCTGCATCCTTCCAATCTCATCAAGCAGACCCTTTAACCAAATTGATTCTTTGCTGGCATCTGAAGCAACTATATATTCAGCTTCGGTAGTGGACAATGCAACTGTTTCTTGAAGCTTGACATCCAACTAATTGCTCCACCTGCAAGAGTAGGGACATAACCTGTAGTAGATCTTCTTTTGTCCAAATCACCTGCATAATCAACATCTACATATCCACAAACTGATCCTTCACTACCACTAAAGATAATGCAATGGTCACTTGTGCCTCTTAAATACCGAAGCACTCATTTCACTGCTCGCCAATGTTCTTCACCTGGATTCGCCATGAACCTGCTGACAACTCCAACTGCATGTGAAATGTGTAGAAATTTCACCTATAGAACAAACCGATATATGCAATGTCCTAAAGCATAATACTTGTTCTACTTCTACGAAACATTAAGCGGAAGCATAATCGAATTCATGAGTAACATCAAGTAGAAACATGCATAATTGATCAAAAGAAATAATCACACATAACACAAGATATATCCAGGGGAAAGCACCAACATAAAACCCCAACCATGTATTATCAATCAAGTGGAAATCCTCTTCACAATACAAAAAGAATTAGCTCTCAAGCTATCCAGTTCTCAATGAACTATGAAGATATGAAGATATGTCTCATGAACCAACCAATCCCTATATATAAAGGCTTTACCTATGGTCCAATCCCTATTTCCTTACTCAGTTTACTTAGGAAATAATAGCAAAAGCATATGCAATTAATTCCAAACATACCAAGTTAACCAATGGTCCAACTACGTAATCCTTGATGACACTAGTTCCTCTACCATGCAAAAACTACTTACTAGAAATAGTCAAGTATCTAATAGTACACTGCCCCACATTTGATCTCAACTAGGTCTCTGACAGAACTGACATGCAACATTTATCCATGAGTGAATTCTCAGTTACCTAAAAATAATAGTTGTCACATGCATGCAAGCATTAACAAACTATATTTTATTATTTTAACAACTTGTTCAAATAATCTAACTGGACTTGACTAGTTAGAACTAAGTCAACTGATTCTCTCATTATAGAACTCATACTTATTCCCTTAATTAGTGGAGGAAATTAAGGATAAATTCCTCAATTAGTGGGACAACTCATGTGCATGCTCACAGACTTCAAATTCGAATTTCCTTAACTAATTAACTCAACTGAATTAATTAATTAATATTTTCAACTACTGTTAAGACCAAAATTAATTTTACTTCCTATAGATAGACTAAGGACTGCTATATATAGGAAGGGACCCATAAATGCTATTTTTAGCAGTCTCATCTCTCACCCAATGTGCCCAATGATCTCACTGGCCAAACTGCTATTTTTAGACATGCTATTTTTAACAGGTCTATTTTTAGCACATTCTAAATTTAACATTTCTTGTTGTACATTTTTCAACAAAATGTCAAGTTTTGTAGATACAATTGCATACATTAAGTTGCCTACAACATTTTCATATGGTACATGAGACATATACTTCTTTTCTTCATCAGTTTTAGGATTCAAAACTGAAGAAAGCTTAAAATGAGAAGCTAATGGAACATTAACAGGTTTTACATTGTTCATACAGAACTTATCAAGTACTTTCTCCACATACTTCTGGTATGATAACCAAAGCTTACCATTTTTCCTGTCTCTATGTATCTCCATGCCCAAGATATGTTTTGCTGCTCCAAGATCTTCATATCAAATGTCCTAAAGAGCTGAGCCTTTAACCTATTGATCTCTTCCATGATTTTGCTTGCAGTAAGCATATCATCAACATACAAAGCTAAGATAATGAATGTCATTGAAACTTTTGAAGTATACACAATGATCATACTCACTTCTTCTAAAGTTCTAGCTCACCATGAAAGAGTCAAACTGCCTCAGACCATACAATGATTTCCTGAGCTTTCAAACTAATCTTCTGCTGCAACCTTGTACAAAACCTTCTCACTGTTCCATATATATCTCTTCATTCAAATCACCATGTAGAAAAGCTGTTTTAACATCTAACTGTTATAACTCAAGATTAAGTAATGTAGTTAGTGCCAACACAATACGAATAGAACCAAGTTTTACAACTAGAGAAAAAATATCATGAAAGTCTATACCTTCAACCTAAGAATACCCTTCTGCTACCTGTCTCGCCTTATACCTTTCGATACTTCCATCAACTTTTTGTTTCAGTTTGAAGACCCACTTGCATCCAACAACACTTCTCCCTTTAGGAAGTTCTACAAGATCCCAGGTATTGTTCTTGGCTAAGGAATCCATTTCTTCTTTCACAGTTGCTTTCCATTTTTCACTATTTGTATCATCTACTATTTCTTGATAACAAGAAGGTTCTCCATCTTCAGTAATCAAAGCAAAAGATGAAGCAAAATATTCATACATTTTGGGAGTTTTTCTTTCCATTGTAGACCTTCTTAGAGTGACTGGTTGCTGAATTGGTTCAGAAACTTGAACAGGTTCAGAAACTTCAACAACTTCCTTTGCATCTTCAACACCTTTTTGTCCAGAAGTCTCTCTATCCTTTTGACTATCACCAAAAGGTCTAGCCTCCAACTGAACTCGTTGATTTGGCGATACCTATTCATGTTCAATTCTTTCAACATTTGATTTTAAAAGAGAATATTCATCAAATGTTACATCTCTACTAATGACTATCTTCCACAATGTAGGATCCCACAACTTGTATCCTTTCACTGCATAGTCATACCCAATAAAGACATAACATTTCGGTTTTGGATCTAATTTTGAATGTTGATTTTTAGGAATAAGAGAATAAGCATCACAACCAAATATCTTTAAATGTGAATAATCACAAGACTGACCTGTCCAAACTTCTTCAAGAATTTTACAATTAATTGATACTTAAGGTGATCTGTTAACTAAGTAACAAGCAATAGATATTGCTTTTTCCCACAACTCCTTTTGTAAGTTAGCATTGCTAATCATGTTTCTGGCTTTTTCCATAAGAGTTTGATTCATACGTTCAGCAACACCATTTTGCTGAGGATTATAAACAACAGTTTTGTGTCTAATGATTCCTTCGTTCTTATAATATTGTTCAAATTCATGAAGTGAACTCACCACCATTGTCAGTTCTGAAACATTTAATAGATTTGCATGTTCTTTTCTCTATAATTACTTTAAATTGTTTAAAGACATTGAATACATTAGCTTTCATTTTTAGCATAAAGACCCAAACTTTAAGGGAGAAATCATCAATAAATGTTAAAAAAATATAGAGCACTTCCATATGATACAAGAGGAGATGGTCCCCACAAATCAGAATGAATATAGTATAAAATATCTTTACTATTATGATTTCCAGTTATAAATTTCTATTTACACTGTTTACCATACACACAATGTTTACAGAAATATAGTTTCAAAGATTTCAGATCGTGAAGATATTTACGTTTCATCAGTATCTGAAGACCTTTCTTGCTCATGTGACCCAATCGTTGATGCCATAGACGAGTACCTGTTTCTTCCTTTTCTGACGTAACCACTGCTTAACTGACTTGAATACTTCCTTTTAACTTGTAAAGATTTCCGACATTTTCTGCTTTCATTACAACTAGGGCACCTGTAAGGACTTTCGACACACCATTCTGACCTGTACACTTATAACCATCTGAATCCAACACTCTCAAAGAAATCAAATTTTTCTTCGAATTAGGTACATGTCTAACATTAGTTAATGTTCTAACTGTGTTATCATACATCTTAATCCTGATATTTCCCATCCCAACAGTCTGACATGATATATTATTACCCATAAATACTGAACTACCATTTACATTTTCATACAAAGTAAACCAATTTATGTGTGGACACATGTGATAAAAAGCACTAGAGTCTAACATCTAGCTTTCTAAACCCTGAGAGACATTACGTTCAGGTGAAGTTTCATCTATCATACATAATTCTTCAGCAAATAAAACTTCGTCTATTATACCTGAATCGACCTGATTCACTTCCTTCTTCGGGTTATCAAATTCTTTTCTTTTCCAACAGTCTTTCTTCAGGTGTCAAATTTTATTGCAGTGCCAACATTTTGCCTCACACTTCTTTCCCTTCGATTTAGATCTGGAAGAACCCCTTGTCTTTTCTCCTCTTTCCTTTGACCGTCCTCTAGCTATCATGGCTTCTGATGCAGCTGTTTCACTACTAGATTTCCTTCATACTTCTTCAGACAAGAGAGCTCCCACGACTGATTCAAACTTCAAAGAATCAGAAGTGCTCAAGCTGATTGAAGTTACGAAGTGATTCCATGATTCGGGCATAGAACATAGCAAGGTTATGTCTTTATCTTCTTCCCGAATTTTAACTTCCATATCTGTTAATTGGCATATAAGTGTATTAAAAACATTCAAATGTTCTGCAAATTTTGAACCTTTTTTCATTCGAAGATTGTACAATTGTCTTTTCAGATAAATTCTATTCGTTAACGACTTTGTCATATAGAGTTTTCCTAGTTTTTCCCATAAACCTGAAGTTGTACTCTCTTCAACAATGTTGAAGAAAACCTCATTCGTCAGGCATAACCTGATGGTACTGAAAGCTCGGGCATAAGTCCTCCTAGTTTGAATCAATCATGGTTGCAGGTTTCTTAGCTGTCCCATCCAATGCTTTGTGCAACCCTTGTTGCACAAATAGATCCCTAACTTTCAGTTTCCAAATAATAAAATTTCTCTTGCCAGTGAATTTCTCCACTTCGAATTTTGCATTTGACATCATGGCCATTTTTTCTAGGGTTTCAGTCTTCAATCCTTCAACTAGGGTTTATATTTTTTTCTTCAAAACACTTTTTGTATAAAAAAAATAATTCCCTCAAAACGAACCTTCAACATGTTTTTATTTTCAAACTCTTTGTTTTCTTTCCTTCAATTTTAATGGGAAAAAATAACCTTTGATTTTCTTGATTTTCTTTCCTCCAAATTTGAATAAATCCACTCCTTTAAAAAAAAAACCTGATTTTGATTTCAATTTTCTACTGTTGTTTAAAAAAAAAAATCTGCTAGAAAAAACAAAAAAATCCACTGAATTTTACCCAAACAAAAAAATTCTGCAAATTTTGATTTTTTTTTTCCAAATACCCGGATTGAAATATACCCATAATACTTCAACATCCTTACAGCAGCATTCAGTGACAGCTCTTCTACGCAAAGAGAATGGACACATGTAGAGGTAATCTCCAGCACCTCCAAGCCAGCAATAGGCACAATCCTTGATGTAGTCAACGTAGCCCTTCAAAATACCCCACCTTTCATTCCCCCAATAAAATAAAGAAACGAAAGCATATGGGTACATTCAATGGTTGCGAGGGAATGGTAAATAATAATTTTCTAAAAAAGAATAGTAAATTCCAACATATAAATTGCCAGCGTATTTCACCGATATTTAAATTAGTTTTGGATCCAATTTTAATTCGTAAAAGAATGAATAAAAATACCAACATATAAACTCCTCGCATATTTCACCGATATTTAAATTAGTTTTGGAACCAATTTTAATTCGTAAAAGAATGAATAAAAAGATATTTATGTTTGTAACTGATTCTTGATTTATAATTGTAAAAGTAAATATTATTTTTTTTACCTGGTAAGTAACTCTAACCATATTATATTTCATTTTTTTTTTTTTAATTTAATGGAAACTATATAATCTAAACCTTTTAAGTGATTTTTAAAAAAAAATTAAGTTTGGTAGCTTCTTCTATTTTCACGTCCATTACATACGGAGAAGGGTAGTCCAGATTTTGAACCAACACTTCTAGTTTAGGAAACTTTATTTCCGCAACCACCCCACTGACCTATCCTGCGGCATTATTAAATTTTATTATTATTATTATAAATTAAATATGAGATTCTTCCACAATATTTTATTAGTAAATAGTGTTATCTCATAAAAGAACAAAAAATCCGTCTATTTAAAATATAATTTATAATTTTAAATAAAAATTATTTTTTAGTTTATTTCACTTTTAAAATCAAATACTTATTAAAAATGTATAATTATTTTTCAAGCCTTTATCTTTTTAAATTTTTTAAGTAATATTAGTTAAATTAATTAAATAATTTCGAGTTAATAACATTGATGGATTATTTTTATTTATATAAAGAAATTATCTTTTTTAATTATAAGAAATGATAAATCACTGCGTACGGTGTTTTGTTGATTTCATAAGTTTATGTATATTTATTAAAATAAAAAAAATATTATGTATATTGGAAATTTTTAAAAAATTATATGGATCACAAAAGTTTCAATTTAGAGATAATATATTCTCTCAAAACGAAAGCAATATTGTTATGATAAAAAACAATAGAAATATGTATTTTTAGTTAGTTTTAATTAAAAGCATTATAAAAGTTCAATAATCCAAGTCTTCCTATAGTCACTTAATTTGTTGTTGATATTACAACTTGAAGTCGTAAAAATATCGTATTCACTCTTAGTCATAAATAAAAATTTTTGATGTTTTCGTATAATTCCATATCAGCTTTAAAAATAGATAAATTATTTAAAAGTAAAAAATGTTTTAAACCTTATATTTTCCAAAAATATTTTAACAGAAGATTTAAGTAAACTATTTAAATATCCATGTTAATTAAGTTGTGTGGATATCAACTTCATATATATCTATGTATAGAAAGAAAATGATAACATAAAATAATTTACTGTTTCATATAATAAAATAGTCAATATTCAAGAAAATATGAAAAGTAAAAAATAAAATAGAAAATATTATGTACTTCCTAATAAGACTAATAGGAGACAAATTTGTAATTAATTCATGTCTTAATATAAAATTAATATGTGACATTCAAAAATATTCACAATAAAAAAAATTCAATGTGAATTGTTAATAAAGTATTTTAATATGTACAAGTAATATTGGCATTAAAAAATGTGAGAAGATGTTTAAACCTTATATTTTTCAAAAATATTTTAACACAAGATTTAGATAAATGATTTAAATATCTAGGTTAACTAATTTATGTCATAACCACCTCATATATATTTATATATAGAAATAAAAGCTTAACATAATTTCTTTATGTTGTATATAATACAATAGTCAATGTTCAAAGAACAAAAAGTAATTGAAATTTAAAATAGAAAATAGAAAATAAATACTTCTTAATAAGAATAATAAGAGAGAGGTGTGTAATTCATTTAACACCTAATATAAAACTAATATGCGAAATTTAAAAATATTCATAAGAACCAAAAATTTCAATGTGAATCATTAATATATTATTTTAATATGTACAAATAATATCGATATATACTTAAAAAGGTATTAATAATACAAAAAAAAATTAATATAGACAATATAATCATAAATAAAATGCCTCAATACACATATTATGTAAAATATTTTAATACTAACTATAATCTATTATATATATTTTAAAATAAAATTATACATAAAACAATTATATATTTTTTAAAATAAATTATATATAAACAATTAAATTTATTTTTTGAATAATCTTATTATTTTTACATTTTTCTTAATAGTATTAAGAATTTATTTAAAATTATCATATAATAACCTGTAACAAGAAAATTGATACAAGTCAGAATGGAAGCTATACCTCCGAACCTATAATTCATTTAGACCGAGAGTTATGGGTCGGTGTGATGTATGTGGACACATGTGATGAAAAGCACTAGAGTCTAACAGCTAGCTTTCTAAACCCTGAGAGACATTACATTCAGGTGAAGTTTCATCTATCATACATAATTCTTCAGCAAATAAAACTTTGTCTATTATACCTGAATCGACCTGATTCGCTTCCTTCTTCGGGTTATCAAATTCTTTTCGTTTCCAACAGTCTTTCTTTAGGTGTCCAATTTTATTGTAGTGCCAACATTTTGCCTCACACTTCTTTCCCTTCGATTTAGATCTCGAAGAACCCCTTGTCTTTTCTCCTCTTTCCTTTGACCGTCCTCTAGCTATCATGGCTTCTGATGCAACTGTTTCACTACTGGATTTCCTTCATACTTCTTCAGAGAAGAGAGCTCCCACGACTAATTCAAACTTCAAAGAATCAGAAGTGCTCAAGCTGATTGAAGTTACGAAGTGATTCCATGATTCGGGCAGAGAACATATTAAGGTTATGTCTTTATCTTCTTCCTAAATTTTAACTTCCATATCTGTTAATTGGCATATAAGTGTATTAAAAACATTCAAATGTTCTGCAACTTTTGAACCCTCTTTCATTCGAAGATTGTACAATTGTCTTTTCAGATAAATTCTATTGGTTAATGACTTTGTCATATAGAGTTTTCCTAGTTTTTCCCATAAACCTGAAGCCAAAGAAAATCTCATTCGCCAGGCATAACCTGATGGTACTGAAAGCTCGGGCATCCAAGTCCTCCCAATTCGAATCAATCATGGTTGCAGGTTTCTTAGCTGTCTCATCCAATGCCTTGTGCAACCCTTGTTGCACAAGTAGATCCTTAACTTTCAGTTTCCAAATAATAAAATTTCTCTTGCCTGTGAATTTCTCCACCTCGAATTTTGCATTCGACATCATGGCCATTTTTTCTAGGGTTTAGTCCTTCAACTAGGGTTTATATTTTTTCTTCAAAAAACTTTTTGTATAAAAAATAATAATTCCCCCAAAACAACCCTTCAATATATTTTTATTTTCAAACTCCTTGTTTTCTTTCCTTCAATTTTAAAGGGAAAAAATAATCTTTGATTTTCTTGATTTTCTTTCCTCTGAATTTGAATAAATCCACTTCTTTAAAAAACCAAAAAAAAAAACCTGATTTTGATTTCAATCTACTGGTGTTGTTTAAAAAAAAAAAAATCTAAAAAAAAACCAAAAAATCCATTGAATTTTACCAAAAAAAAAAAATTCTGTAAACTTTGATTTTTTTTTTTTCAAATACCCGGATTTAGATATACCCATAATACTTCAACATCCTTGCAGCAGCATTCAATGACCGCTCTTCGACGCAAAGAGAACGAACACATGTAGAGGTAATCTCCAGCACCTCCAAGCCAGCAATAGGCACAGTCCTTTTCACGCATATGGCTGATGGAAAACTTATATAATTTGAACTTTTAAGTGATTTTTATAAAAAAAATTTAAAGTTTGGTAGCATTACCAACATATAAACTTCCAGCATATTTCACTGATATATAAATTAGTTTTGGAACCAATTTTAATTCGTAAAAGAAGGAATAAAAATATATTTATGTTTGTAACTGATTCTTGATTTATAATTGTAAAAGTAAATATTATTACTTTTTAATATTGCTATGTAACTCTAACATATTACATTTTATTTTTTTTAATTTATGTAACTCTAACATATTACATTTTATTTTTTTAATTTAATTTGGAAACTTTAACTTTTAAGTGTTTTTATATATAACTTTTTTTAAAGTTTAGTAGCATTCTTCTATTTTTATGTCCATTACTTACCTACGTAAAAGGGTAGTCCAAGATTTGAACCCAACACTTCTAATCCACGACCACCGCCATTGACCTTACTCTAGAAATATAATTAAAATTTTATTATTATTAATATTAAATATTTTGAGATATTTCACAAATTTTAATAGTTAAATTAGTGTTATCTCATAAACAACACAAAATTCGAGTTTTTAAAAATTAATTTAATTTTTTAAAATAAATTAATTTTTTAGTTTAATTTCACTTTAAAATAAAATATTATTAAAAATGTATAATTATTTTTCAAAGTTTTATCTTTTTAATTTTTTTTAAAGTATCTAAGTCAATTAATTAATATAATTTTCGATTAATTACATTGATGAATTATTTATATTTATAATAAAGAAATTATCTTTTTTAAATATAAGAAATCATAAATCACTGTGTAAGGTGATTTGTGATTTCATAAGTTTATGTATATTTATTAAGATAAAAAAAAATATTATGTATATTGGAAATTTTTAAAAGATCACATGGATCACAAAAGTTTCAATTTAGAGATAATATATTCTCTCAAAACAAAAGCAATATTGTTATGATAAAAAAATAATAGAAATATGTATTTTTAGTTAGTTTTAATTAAAAGCATTATAAAAGTTCACTAATCCAAGTCTTCCTATAGTCACTTAATCTGTTGTTGATATTACAACTTGAAGTGGTAAAAATATCGTATTCACTCTTAGTCATAAATAAAATATTTTGATGTTTTCGTATAATTCCATATCAGCTTTAAAAATAGATAAATTATTTAGAAGTAAAAAATGTTTTAAACCTTATATTTTCCAAAAATATTTTAACAGAAGATTTAAGTAAACTATTTAAATATCCATGTTAATTAAGTTGTGTGGATATCAACTTCATATATATCTATGTATAGAAAGAAAATGATAACATAAAATAATTTACTGTTTCATATAATAAAATAGTCAATATTCAAGAAAATATGAAATGTAAAAAATAAAATAGAAAATATTATGTACTTCCTAATAAGAATAATAGGAGACAAATTTGTAATTAATTCAAGTCTTAATATAAAATTAATATATGACATTTAAAAATATTCACAATAAAAAAAATTCAATGTGAATTGTTAATAAAGTATTTTAATATGTACAAATAATATTGGCATTAAAAAATGTGAGAAGATGTTTAAACCTTATATTTTTCAAAAATATTTTAACACAAGATTTAGATAAATTATTTGAATATGTAGGTTAACTAATTTATGTCATAACAACTTCATATATATTTATATATAGAAATAAAAGCTTAACATAATTTCTTTATGTTGTATATAATACAATAGTCAATGTTCAAAGAACAAAAAGTAATTGAAAATTAATATAAAATTAATACTTCTTAATAAGAATAATAAGAAGAGAGGTGTGTAATTCCGTTTTAACACCTAATATAAAGTTAATATGCGACATTTTAAAAATTCATAATACCCAAAAATTTTCAATGTGAATTGTTAATAAATTATTTTAATATGTACAAAAATATCAATTTAATACTCAAAAATGTATTAATAATAAAAAAAACAAATCTAGACAATAATCATAAACAAAATGCCTCAATACCACATATTATGTAAAATATTTTAATATTTCTATCATCTATTATAATATTTTAAAATAAAATTATATATAAAACAATTAAATTTATTTTTGAATAATCTTATTATTTTACATATTTCTTAATAGTATTAAGAATTTATTTAAAATTTTCATATAATAACCTGTAACAAGAAAATTGATACAAGTCAGAATGGAAGCTATACCTCCCAACCTATAATTCATTCACACCGACAGTTATGGGTCTGGTCTCTAAAAATATTGATTTGAAGAAACCATGGGGTATCTCCGAGTATGCACTAACGTCGCGATAAGTTTACCAAGAGTGACGCAATCACTGAAATGGCCGAACTAAGGAGTGCGTCATTTACAAAATGGCTGAACTAAGGAGTGTTTCATTGACTGAAGTAATTTTTACAATTTTAAATGTAAAATTAATATATGATATTCAAAGATAATTATAATAATAAATTTGTTAAGGTGGCTATTAACAAAATATTTTAATATATAAGAGTAAGTAATATTAAAGTATATTTAAAAATAAAGAAAGAAATAACAATTTTTTGTGGAATAAGGGATTTAACTTTGTGCAGGGATTTGACTATTAAGTCTATGAAAGTATACATATTCTAACTCTTTGGTTTTGAACCTATGACCTCTTACAAAGAAACGCATGCTCTTAATCATTAAACCCAATTAAGTTGTATTGTTTTTAAAATATGTATATAATATATGATATAAACAATTTAAAAATTTTTTTGATAGTTAAAGTTTAAATTAATTTTTGCTAATTTATATTATGGTTATTTTTTAAATTATATTTTTTTAATCATTTCCATTTAAACTTAAAATTCAAAAATACAATTTAAAATATTACATATTATATGTCAAATTTTACAATGTAAGTTTTTAATTTTTAAAAATATATATTATAATCAAATTTTGCACTTAAAAAAAATATTCAATTGATCTCTCACTCATGTTTATACTAATTCCATATAAAAAATATAACAAAATATAAAAATACTCTTACGCAATAAGTAATCAAATAACCATTTTTATATCTTAAAATTATTTTTATTTTTTTTATATATACCCATAATCACTAATTCCTAACAACTAAATCATAATAAAATTTTATAACCCCAAATAAAATCATGATTATACTATACTCCCACCCTGTAATACATTCCGCCGACAGTCATGGTCTGGTCTCTAAACATCTTGATTTCGCGAAACGATGTAGTACCTACTAACCACAACGCCGATATCCTCCAACTTCGGGATAATCAACCAAGAGTGACGTGATCAGTGAAAACTCTATACTAATGAGTGCTTATAATTTCATTTGTAATAATTATTTATTAAGATGATTCAATTTTAGTGTTTGGTTGTTTTCTAAGGCTTTTTGATGACATGAGAGGAGGATCATTAGGCATTTAGCTGGTGATTAGATAATGAGTAGGGTTAGGGTTAGTTATATTATTAAGATATTTCCATTATCATGAGTTGATTATAAAATAAAAATAAATAATAAGTTGATTGTAAAATAAAAATATGAATATAAAAGTTCATATTAATGGTCAAAATTTATATCAATTATATTAAATTTTATGTTTAATGTTTAAGATCCATTATATCAAATTAATATTAAATTTGATGTTAATGTTAAATCCATGTATTAAGAATAATAAATAATTGACTTATCAATAAATTATTAATTTATTAAAAGATTGTTTATATAATGTTTTTTTTATTAAAAATTGAAATATTCTAATTAAGAAAAAGGATTTGGAGAAAAGTGATTAAAAAAGAAAAACGAAAAACAAAATATGAAAAGTGTCTGTTAAGGGAACAAATCTGAAGTTACCAAGAGGGGAATCTAAATTTTAGGAGGCTTAATAATTTATTAAAAGTAAGACCATCAATGAAGTTTCATGGCGATATTGACAAAGGGATGAGCTCATAACATCGAATACTAGTCAAAGATAATCGTACATGTTATTTTACGTTGATAGGTGTCTTTCTTATGGGAATTGGTTATTTTAAAAAAAATTGTTAATTAATTTTTTTTATGGGATAGTTTTAATGGAAAGATGTTGGTATATTTTTATAGTCATCACTAAATCAATAAATAAAATTAGCAATAGTAATTTTTTGCATATTTAAATCATATGATTAAATCATGTTTAAATTTTATATTAATTAATTTTTTTTGATGGAATAGTCTTAATTGAAAGATGATGATTATATTCTTACTAAATCAACTAATAAATTAGCAAACGGTAATTTTTTTACATATTTAAATCATAGGATTAAATCATGTTTAAATTAAAATTTAAAAACCTTCCTTAAAAATTTACCGTGTTATTTATTCATAATAACCTAACTATATTATTAAAAATAAAATGAATTATCTAGATACACTTATCAATTTCTTTTAAATATTTTAACAATATCACATCAGTTTAGATAAATAACATTAATATTTATAATTAAAAGTGCGGTATCCTATAATGCAATAGGATTTTTGGGAATGGCACGACAAGGTCCGGATGCGTACGTAGAAAAGCCATAAAATTAGTTTCAACACCTGTGACATAATTCAAACATTTAAAAAAAAGCGCAGCAAATAGAGGAGATATAATGTCAATAACTTCATGATATAATGTTGGACCACTGAAACCTATAAAAGTCTGACATATTTTTTTTGAAAATGATGTCGTATGTCACCAATTAACTTTTTTTAACAAAGAGATGTAAAGTCAAAATCCAAGGAACGGCTTCTCTGGATGTCAAATGCCCCGGCCCCATCGGTCATATTTGGCACTTTATTTTTGTTGTTTTTTTCACATATAATCTGAAAATACGAAATCTGACTTCATTGTCATCCAAAACATTCGTACGATTTTAACTATTGTATAAGGGGTAGTCTAATTAGTTGAATTAGCGGGAGGAATTGCTAAGAAAGTTATAGAAATTCTGGTTATATTTACCAAAATTTTGGTAAGGATTTTTGTAAATCTAAGTTATAGTTGTTAAATTTCAAAATTTGAGGTGTTCTAGAGGTTTTTGATGGTGCTGAATCCATTTCCCCATCAAAAATATGATTCAAACAATATTCTACAGGATTTTTTGAATTTTTTTGCGTGGATTCAAGCCACTTTTGGCAGTCCCGGCAATTCCTCCGCCTCTGTCGACTTCTTTATATAATGCCAGAGCTAAAGAGACCTTCAACCAAACTAATCAGTTTGTCAATTCATTCAGGGTACTTTACAAAGTTGTAGCTGGTTTAATGAATTTTTTTTTTTGAAAATTATGAAAATTTAGGTAATATTTTAATTTAATTTAATAAGATTGTTTTTTGGAAAGTTATGAAAATTTAAGTAATATTTTAATAAATTAGGTGTTTGAAAAAATTTTGATGGTCCTGGATTTATTATCATTTTTGAAAACATGATTTAAATATTGCTTTGGTAAGATTTATTGAAATTTTTCTGCTGGGTCAAGAGTAATTGGGTCGAGAGTAATTGTCCTGGCAATTCCTCAGTTGAGCATCTCTATCTCAATTGCTGATTTGCCAAATATTAGACAACCAAACCCACATAAACACTATCAATAATGTGACCGACAGATGTCCATCTCATTATCAAATATTCAACGAATCAATCTGGACATATCCATTTCATTACCAAATATTCAACGAATCCACAATCTAAATAAGGTCAGGGTCCTCCGCCTCGGTAGACTTGTCCGTTAAAATGTTAAAATGTGAGTGTAAACGTACGACAGATGAACAGAGCTGTGTATGTCAATCTGCAAGCAAGCACATGATGGAGGAACACAAAAGTTTCCCACCTAATTTTGTAGTAATTGTAATTTGCGTGGGAGGCTTTGATTGCCATAACAGTGCATTTGACACACTAAAATCAATGCACAGTACACGAGCAAGTCAGCTGCAATTTAAAGCTAGGGTTCATGACATTGCCTTACTATACCATCCAATGAACCCTCCTTCCTCCCAAACCTAATCTTATCGCCATGAGTTTTTACAGATTTCAGAACGAGTAATCATCAATGTTGGAGCTTTGACGAATAGAAAAGTGTTTCCATTGCAGATGCAAAATCTTAATTGACGTGAACACTGGCCCGGTCGATCAATCTCTCGATTCTCTTATTAATGGTGATATAGGTTCTATTCTGCAATTTCATGCCGGCTGGAGAAAACTGCCCAACCCCAACCGTTCCTGCACCAAGACGGAGATGGAGTCGATAAACATCATCAACACCGCTAACAAGCACAGATGCATGATCGAGGCAGCTTCCATCAATGCCGGCGCGATCTGTTCTTAGGACATCGCGGCGGAGACAATGGGTTCTTGGAAACCAAGGCCGGGCATCTGCCCGAACGCGTCGTCGCTTATAAATAGTTGCAGCCCACGTCGAATCCACGGAGCTCCAGTTTATCATAAAAAAGGTACCAGCGTCTGTAAATGTTGCCTACGCGTTGCAGAAACATTCCTCAGCGTTCCACGGTCTGCGGGCGCGGGCGGCAGCGGCGGAAGCGGGAGGGTGTTTGTCTCGCGGCACAGGTACAGTCAAAGTAAAGAATAAGCGCGTGAGACCATCTCGGCGAGTGCCCATCACGGTGGTGAAGACGGACACTTCCAATTTCAAGGCCATGGTGCAGCATTTCACAGGAATCCCCTCCACCTCTGCCATTACCACTCAAGAATCCACTGAAGCTCCCTCTTCCGCGTCTTCTTTTCCGGATATTAGTAGCTCAACCACTTCTCCATCGTCAAACAGGCCCCTCCGTCACCGCGTCCTCTCCAAAATCTCAAACGCGCCCACCGCCGCTGCAAACACTACGCCGTCAGCGGCCACGGTTGATTTTCCTTCGCTTTTGTTGCCTCCCTCCTCTCCCTTCTGCCAATCTCTCCCCGAACTGCCCTTCATAGCTAGCCCTTATCATAATCGTACCCTTTACGATTCAGATCTGACCATATCTCTCTCTGATGCAACTTTCTTTGATGAACTATGGAATTAAATGCCAAATATTCAACCGATGGGGAGAAATATATAAGCATATCACAAATATGCAGAGCTGCTGCTGGTGAAAGCGTGGGAATATTAAATATGCATCCATCAAGCTGTAATGGAGATCCTGTCCCATGATCGGTTTGTTTTTCTTTAACAGTATTTTAATTCGTTATTATTTATTGTTTGTCCAGTTGCCACTAGGTTATATAGACCACTATGTTGTACTATAATTAATTTTTGAATATGTTGCATATTTTCTTTTCATGATATCGACAAATAAGTTTGAACTTGTCCAATTTTCTATTTGGTTTCTATTAAATGGGGGTTTTCGTTTTCTAAAATGGGCAACAAGGTTTACAGATATGGAGTCGGATAGCGGGGTTAACCGGCTACCTCTATGCTTATTTGATTTTACTAGGAGATTCAATTTTTAATGAAAATCGCTTTCAAACTTCGAATGATTTAATTGCTTATTTAAAGTATCGAATCTCAATAATTAAAATTTAACATTTTATAGTTGAGACATTCTGACCACCTATCCAAAAAGGATCTATAATCTGATCACATGTACCTGAAAATTTTCTTCTTACCATACAAAAAATTCTTATTAAAACGAGTGATTGGTCCATAACTACATTTATATTTACTTTTTTGACACATTAATTATCAAAAATTTTAAAAAAACTTTGAAGCCATTATATATTAGTATTTACTTTTAAGTATTATTGATTTTTATTTTTTAGTTTTATTTTTTATTTTTTTCGAAGGTAACAAAACCTATCAAACTCAGGTGTCAAACCAACAATGAGAACAACCATCTTTGGCTGCTATCGCCGAATGTCAGTTTGACTCATCACTGTTATTAAGGAAAACCACCCCACATGTAATAACCCGCTAGTGGTCCATAAGGGAGCAGGTTTTCACTCCTACGAGATGCCTCTGGGTCTTGGGCGTTAACATGTTTCCTTAAGTCCAAAGGAGACGAGCTCTTAGCCAAACAGAAGCAGTTTTAAGCATTCCTTAAGTCCAAAGGAGACGAGCTCTTAGCCAAGCAAAAGCAGTTTTAAGCATTATTGATTACCAAAATACGTATTGTTAGTTTATACGAGTTATATTTATTTTCAAGTATATATTAATTCCTGAAATGGGGACAACTGGCTGCTTATTGCTTATGTAAATTGTAAAATTTCAACTAGGTGTGACTTCATAGGGAGTTGCTAGATATCTCTTAAAATAAAAATAAATTATTTTTTAAATAAAAAACAAGGTTAGTTATAATTAAAAATAAAAATAAATATCTTATTATTAGTTTTAATTAAGAGTAAATTAATCCAAACCTATATAACATGATATAATATATTTAAGAGATCTATGGAAAAGAAAATACGAGAAAAATGTTTTTTTTTTTTTTGTTTTTTTGTTTTTTTAATACTTGTAAAGGAATTTGCACCTAACGAGATTGTGCAACACTTTTGCACTTAAAGAGATTTTGTAACACTCCAAGCTGGATGAACAATTACTGTGGTTACGAAGTTTTATTTTCACATTTTACTCTATTAATTTTCTTACTTTATGTTGTTGAAATGATAAATAACTGACGCTGAGAGCCATCATAATTTTTGTTACCTGATTAATGAATACTTAGGAGTTAAAGTATTTTAACACAAAATTGTATGAAACACTTAATTGTTAACCTCAAGAAACACTTACAAGAAACAATTACTCATCTGCTCCTAGGAGGGGAAGATATAGATGGGGAGAGGAGTCCAGAATAAGGGCGGGAAAAACTCAAATATCCTTGAGTTGGGTGAAATAAACCAGTGGGAAACACTGATATATAGAAGTGAGTCCTGAGGCCTAAGGTACTTGACTAAGGTACTTGACTGTAGTTGGACTCATTTGACTATGAAGAGAAGGAAGTGCTTGGGGGGAGAGTCTAGACGTAATTTATTGCCAGGCTCGTGGCCAGGTGGCTAGAGCTTGCATATTTACAAATCTATAAACAGATAAGTAATTTAAATTTTTTTCTAAGGAATGTTAGTTGAATATGAAAATATTAGATGTAAAAACATAATTAATTAATGTTGGTTGAATATGAAAATATTAATTGTATAGACAAAATTAATTAATGTGGGTTGAATACGAAAACATTAGTTTTACAAGTAGAATTAATTAGAGATGTAAATTCCATAGAAATGCAATTGGTACAGAGAATAGAACTAGAACTGTAATACTTAAACTTAGGAAAGCAGAAAGTATATTTTATAAACAAGTAATGCTAATAATAGTATGCATAGGTAAAGATATTTTGTTGTAACAAATAAGTATAGACTATTTTGTTGTAGCAAATAAGTATAGATATTTTGCTCATGAAACCATAAAATCGGTGCAGACCATAACTCTATCGTGGGTAATGAAATTTCTACGATAGCAGGTTCGGAGTTTCGAATGGATAGCAACCGAAGCGGAATGGGGTGACAGTAGATGAATATACCCGAATAGCTAGAAATAACCATCTATTATTCTACAGTTGCTTTTAAAAAGGACAAGGAGAAAAAAACAGTAAAAGGCTTTCACCTTTCATTTCAGAAAACATCGGTACAATAAAGAAAGATTCATTCTATTAAATACGAAAGACTAAAAACATAGATAGAGAGTTCTTTCCATCTCGAAAGAATACTGAAACTTTAAGTATGAGTTGAGTCCACAGAGGTAGATCTGACCCAGCAGCCTCGAGGTATTCCAACACATTAAATAGCAAATAAAAACCCCTAGGCCTAGAATCTAAGCCTGACGACGGATTGCTACAAAGCAAGTTAACCGAATCACTGTTCAAAACATTCTTAAAAAAAAAATAGAAAACCAAGGGTATCCCTCGGCTGAATTGCATTATCGAGCACAACTCAGAACCAGTTTAATGCTATGTGCAGAACACACCAACGAAACCTTATAACCAAAATAAAATATGTATCAACAGAAATCGGCGTATAGTCTTTGCCCAGAACCAACTTTTTCATAAGGAAAACCACCGCATAGATATCTCCTAAATATTTAAAGAAACAGTGAGGAGAATTTCGACCTGAAAATAACAACGGAAGTCCTTAAACCCTCGAATTATGATTAATGCTGTCTTAGCCATGCAAAACACAAACCGGTTACAGGTTAATACCTGCAATCATATGACAAGCAACCACAGAGTCAGGAAGAAAGACTAAACCCATTAACAAATAAAGTAAAGAGAATGCTGAAAGTTCTGTGAGCCTACCTGAGACTGGGGAACTCCAGCAGATGGCGGCCCACCTGCAAACCAGCAAAACAAATTAGTTAACCAAGCGGGGATGTGAATCAGAAAACACTAAAAGCTAAAGAATGGAATGACGAACTGCGAGCTCACCTCCCTGAGAACGACATGGGTTCTGGCTGCCTTCCACGGGATCTGAAAGCCGAAACCAACAAGAAACAACATAAAACACTGGAATAGTGAAGGGACGAGTGGGATAGAATACCTCTCGGTGAGGGAACAACGTAAAACTCCATTGAAAACAACGGTCATAAACGTGTCTAACGCAGCGAAGAACCAACTATGTTGCAGAGAAGTAAAGCCGAAGAGCGAACAACACCCAATGACTCCGTAGTCGGCCAGACGCGGGAGAGTTAGTTAGAAGGTAAAACCCTAACCCCTCCACCTCGTCGGATCGCCATCCATAGATCGAAGGGAGCAGATCAGACCATCAGTCACAGGTTAGCCAAATCCTCTGACCAATACATGCAGCGGGTTCGAATATGCTATTGTCGCGTGTATCAAGGTACTGGGAACGGAGTTGTCTATAATGCGACTTTTTGGGAACGGAGTTGTCTATAATGCGACTTTTTGGAGATTCCGGTGACAGAATCCGGCGGAAGAAATTGCATTTAAAATGGTTTTTGTTGCAGTTAAAATGGTTTTTTAACTGCATATTTGGATTCAGCATCCTGGAAAACCCCTGGGACGCTTTGATTGTGCAGAAAGTAGCTATCAAACTTGTGATTCCAGTAATTTACTGCCGGATTTTGACCGGAAAAAACCACCGGAAAAGCTTTCAAAAAGTCGCGTTAAAGACAACTCCACTGGGAACATTTAACCAATGTCCACTCACAGATATCCCCATCGTGAAGTCATGTGAAAAATAAATGCGAACCATCATAAACCTTGAAATTTGCGTAGCAATGAATAAAATAGATCACAATCCACATATGCTATAAAGATGCTATTAATGATTGATCAACCATTATTATAATATTTTGTTTTATTTTTACGTAATTTACCTCTGAAATGTGTTACAAATTGATTCCTATCAGCGCATGTTACATTCCTAATTAAAATAAACCTATACTAATTTACATCATAATCTTATCATAATATGAACAAAATCTATATATATATATAATTAAACTGAAACAATGGAGAGTTATAAGATATTCCATATATTTTAACACTCTTATTCCAAAAACAAAAAATTTCATCTAAATAAATTTAAAATAGAATTTAATTAATTTTAAAAATAAAAAAATTAAACTTAACTTTTAATGAAATTTTATTAAACATTTAACATTATTTTTAAATAATAAAATGAAAAATATATATTATATTATATATATAATTTTTTAAAGTAAGAAGCAAATTGCTTTTTAACACTTTATCTTTAAATTTTAAAGTACTATTATAGTTAAATTAATTAATATAATTTTCATTTATTAAGTTGATGAATTATTTTAATATTTAAATTAACATTTTTTTCTTTTTTAAATATAAGAAATCATAAATAATTGTGTACAACTTAGTAAGAGGGTGATTTGTGATTCTGTCTATACTCAATGTAAAGTTGACATGTGTATTTTTCGAGATAAAAATAAAAGATTCTCTCAATATAAAGGAAACATCATTATAATAAGAAAACAAAAAGGAATATTTATTTTTAGTTAATTTTAGTTAAAAGCATTATAAAACTTCAATAATCCCAATTTTCTTATGGTCACAGTTGATATTACAATCAATGTGGTAAAAATATTTCATTTACTCTTAATCATAAATAAAATATTTTGATGTCTATGTATAATTCCATGGCAACTTTAAAAAAGATAAATTATTTAGAAGTAAAAAATGTTTTAAATCTTATATTTTCCAAAAACATTTTAACATAAAATTTATTAATAATAATAATAATATCCATTTTTAAGGTCACAGCCAAGCTAGACACCAAATTGGTGTATGAGACCCCCTTGTTTGTGGGGCAAGGGACCCACCTCAACGCAGTAATTGGTATATGAGACCCCCTTGTTTGTGGAGCAAGGGACCCACCTAAACACAGTGATTTCACTGTTAAGTCTACGAAGGCATACATACTCTACCCCTCTCGGTATATGAGACCCCCTTGTTTGTGGAGCAAGGGACCCACCTCAACGCAGTGATTTCACTGTTAAGTCTACGAAGGCATACATACTCTACCCCTCTCGGTATATGAGACCCCCTTGTTTGTGGAGCAAGGGACCCACCTCAACGTAGTGATTTCGCTGTTAAGTCTACGAAGGCATACATACTCTACCCCTCTCGGTATATGAGACCCCCTTGTTTGTGGAGCAAGGGACCCACCTCAACGCAGTGATTTCACTGTTAAGTCTACGAAGGCATACATACTCTACCCCTCTCTGGTTTTGAACTTGTGACCTCTTAGAAGGAAACACATGCTCTTAACCATTAGGCCCCCTCACGCTGTATAATAAACTATCTGAATATTTATTTGGATATCTATGTTAACTAATTTATGTTGATGTCAACTTCATATATATCTACATATAGAAAGAAAATGATAACATAAAATATTTTAATGTTGCATACAATAAAATAATCAATGTTCAAGAAAAAGTGAAAGTTGAAAAATAAAATAGAAGACACTAAGTACTTTAAAATAAGAATAATAAAAGGGAGATATGTAATTCATTCAAGTTTTAATATAAACTTAATATGTGACATTTAAAAAATGTTCACAATAATAAAAAATCTCAATGTTGATTGTTAAAAAAGTATTTTAATATGTAAAAGTAATATTGACATAAAAAGTGTGAGTAAGATGTTTAAACCTTATAATTTTTTGAAAATATTTAAACACAAGATTTAGATAACTTATTTGAATATCTGCGTTAACTAATTTATTTCATATCAACTTCATATATATCTATATATAGAAAGAAAATATTATCATTCTTTTTTGTATATAATAAAATAGTCAATGTTCAAATAACAAGGAGTAATTGAAAAAAAATTAGATAATAAGTACTTCTTAATAGGAATAATAAGGAAAAGGTGTGTAATTCATTGAACACTTCATATAAAATTAATATGTGATATTTAAAAATATTTATAATAATAAAAAAATTAATGTGGGTTGTTAATAAATTGTTTTAATATCTACAAATAATATCCATATATACTTCTCCAGATTGGGATGCGGATCGATGTCAAAGAGGCCAGGCTAGGATTTGATATGGATAGTATGAAGGCCATAACGACTGTCGCCCCTCACATGCTCAATGTAGGGGGTGCAGTGTCCTTCGAAATGAATGCATGGATGGTGAGTGGGCAAGGTGGCAGAGAAGGTTAAGGCATTCGACGTGCATGATAGGAGAGAGAAGCTGTGGAGATGGGAAGCTATTCAGAGCTAGGGAAGGGTGAAGGCAAGAAAGGAACCTTGGTTGTGAACAAAAGACGAATTCTGGGTATGTAATTTGGTCCTTCTCCTGTGTTGATTCCATGATCTAGCTGGGGTTTTGTTGGGGGAAAGGAGGGGCAAGCGCTCGACACAGTGGGGATTAGCATTGTATGGAAAGCATTGGGGATGGAAAGGGCATGCCATGGCCTGGTTCTGCATTCTCTTCTCTCCCAATTGAACCATAACCATGGTTGCGAAGTGGGAAAATGCAGACTACGAAGATATGTGTGTCTATCTTTAGTTTCTCAGGTGAGGGGGATAAGGGATAGTGGTATTGCAATTCTTGGGGGGATGGGTGCCGAAGAGAGAGGCAGGAAAGAGTTAAGGGAAGGGGGATAGGAATACAACCATGGCAGTGGGATTCAGATTGACCTTTGGGAAAATGGGAACCCACATTGTTTTGGAGAATTTAGCATCTACGAATAAATACTAATTCACTAGACAAGTAGCTGTGCCTAGAACAACAGTTTAAAGTGTTTTATACTTTTCCTATAAGAAATAGATAAGAAGAGAGGATAGAAGGCCTACATGTAGTTCTGATTGCCTCTCATCTCCCTTGTATCGATTCCGTCGCTCCTTCTTGTACTTAATCCACTTGAAAAGTACCCTGTCAACACAATAGAAGACGAAAACCAATCAAAGCATACGATCCATTGAGTATAAAGGAAAGGAATCAGAAGCAATTCATACATATAAGCATTATGAAAGAACACATCACATGAAAAAAGGTTCAAACACTTTGTTAAATAGAATAAGGAATTACAACCATCAGTGTCTGATTCAAAGTCATTCCTCCAGCTTGGAACCCATCCACAACACATCAAAAGCAAGACAAGCTTGTGGCATCACATCATTTGCTCTAAAGTCAAGTCTCATAGCAACATTATCTCGTTACAATTCAACATAATCTAGCCCCTGATCAGTTAGATGAGTGGTCAATTTATAGGAAGATGAAGGAGGTTTTATCATTAATGGTAACATTGAATGGGCTTCCATACTTAGAATTAGTTCCATGGAGGAAGGGATGAGAGGATGGGATGATCCTTAACTCATTCTTCATCCATTTTCGAGCTCATAGGAGTTGATAAGACAGGGAAACTTCTAGATGACTCCAAAAGATAAGAATATTCCCCAAGCCCTATGTGAATTTCACTCATTCTCACCCAGCGCAGGTGAAAGGAAGCCTAAGTGCTCTGTAGAGAACCATGGTAGTAAAATTAACTGCTCTGTAGTGCACCTTCATAAGGGCTTACATACGCTGGTCCCTCTAGAGGCAATAAATGGATGTTTTCAAGTCATGAAAGTGTTTGGGAAGGAGGCATTCAAAGGGTTGTCTTGTTTAGGGCATGAAACAAATGAAATTAGGGTTTGATAAGCTCTAAAACTCTGATCTGAATGTTGGGATTTGATGTGCCCAAATAGATCTGTAACAGTTTCCCCCTAAAGCATGAAGTTGGAAAATTGCTAATGTCGAATGAAATGCTTTACGATGTGATGAGGAGGTATCAAAGTGGAAGGTGACCTATATCAATTACAATACATATATCATGATATTTGAGTTTACATGAATTGCTGAGGGAAGACATACCCATGCTCAGCTGATAAACTTTTATTTCATGTACATAAACAGTCGTCTACAGATATAGACCCATGATTGGAATGACTATCAATGTAAAGCCAATGTACATATGATTTAGTACTTTTGATATCGCAACCTGAATGGATGAAAATAGATTCGGGGTCTTCAATCTCGTTCAATCGTTCACTCAGGTATGAGTCTAACCATGTGAATATGTGATCTGAAGTCGAACATGGGAAGACACCATCTAATTACCAGCCGATGATGTAAGCTGTTAACAGGTGTGAGAAAAATCATCAATAATGATAATGATCCTCAAGGTACTACAATACATTATGCATGGTGTGAATGGATTATTTGATCTCGAACACCATACAAAGTCTTCTGGTTGAAGGCCATTGATGTATGCCTATCACTAAAAGCGAGAAACCTGCCATTGATGCATGAAAGCCTCAAGGTATTGAATGGGTGTTTCTAAGTCAACTTCTTGGATAATGAGTTGATGTTGACAAGAAGTGACTTGTCGTAGGTGGGCCTTGATGTATCCCACATCAATGACACGAAACAAGTGTAGTGCTTTTAGAGATGGAACTTAACTGACGACACAAGGTTCAGGAATGGCAGTCATGAAAATGAAGGTTTATGGTATTGCAAAAGATGGATTTTCACTTATTGACTTCTCTTAAACATGTCGGCAACACTAAAGTGAATTGGTAACATTGAACCAAAACAAAGAGATGGATGGTATGATAGACCAACATTGTGATAACCATTAAGGTAATAACCCAAACCAAATAGTCACAATGATGGAGTGAAAGTGTCATGTTCAAGAGCGACCTGCTACCATAAAGTAGTTTTCCCTTTGTCCATTTTCCCCAGTCATTGCCGACTAGTACCTCTTTATTTTTATCAAGCTTTAGGAGGATAACATATGCTTCTTGTATAATTTCACCCTTCAGGCGAATCCATCACTATTTGATGTTTTAACAAGTCTAGCGAAGGTGAAACTTGGTCTTGTCTAGATGGACAAGTTGGTCGCTATTTGATGTTTTTAACGAGTTTAACAACAAAGATAACTCGGTCCTTTTCATGTTTAGAGAGTTTGAAAAGGTACAAAAATAAAATTCCACAAGTTATTTTTTGTAAATTAATCTCTCAAGTTCGAAAAAGTGTAAAATAATACAAGAGAGATATCATTTCCAATCCGTTAACGAGTTGGAAAGAACAAGCGCTCGACAATCTTTTTATATTTAAAGAGTCTGAAAAGAGCTTAAATAGGACTCCAAGGGGGTTCCTTTTTAGTTTTTAACAAAGCTCGAAAAAGAGATAAAAGTGTGCTTTGTGGTCAAAAGTACAACTTACAATTGAGCACATTTAATTCTGCAAATCAATTGTAAAACCTGCTCAAAGCATCAACAAATGGATTAAAAATATCTATTTCATAGGGAAAAATAGGAAAAGACTAATGTTTAATCAATTTATTAACATGAAATAAACATAAAACAATTTTTTACCATATCATTTTTACCATTTGGAACTTACCATCTAGTTTTGTGCTTTGAGATCAGTTTTTACCTCAAACTTCACCAGCTAATTGTGAAAGATACTGTGGACCATTTCTCGAGCGTTTAGACTAGGTAGGAACTAAACCTCTCTACTTTCTTTTCAGTTCATTCTTTTGTCATTTCATGCAAGTTTTATGGTTTTTGGGGGCCCTTGGGGTTTCCTTTTTTCCCTAGGATCAATGCAGGCTTTCACATCAAAAATTGTGCTGAGGAGCACCCAGATCGAAGGCTAGATGCTCCACAATGCACTGTCTATATGCCTGGGCTATGTTAGGCGCATTTCCCAAGTTTGTTTTATCTTTTTTCTCCAAAATTTGCCCTATTTTTTGCATGGAAAGGATCTTAATTTAGCTTATGATTGTGTTTTAGGCTTTCATCGGATCAGAATGTCGATTACATGGTGAGAAAGAGAGCATGAAGAACAAGACATGGTTGCCCTAAATAACCTGGGTACAGTTGAGGCCCTAAGGAATTGCGGGTTACTCAAATACTTTAAGTTTTCCAGAATGAGGCAACAAATAGAACTAATGTAGTTCCTTGTTCGTGCATGGTATACGACAGATCAGAGATTTCACATTAGGGACAAGATGGCCCCTATTACTATTGGGGATATTTAATTTCTTATTGGACTGTCGAGGCAAGGTGCCTCCATCTCACTTTCTAGATTTTCCCATGGAGATGAATCGGTGAGAGATTACATCATACAGTTTTGTCAGCCAGGTACATAGCCTAATAGGGATGGGAAAATAAACATCAGGGATATAAGTGATTTGCCTTTAATAACGATCCTATTTACGATTGCAAATTTCGCTGGCAGTGTGACACTACATCTGGAAAACAAATCTTATATGAAGTATGCACTAAAGTGTCTAGAGCCAAAAGTTTTCAACTGGAGCGAGGCTCTACTTTCATTTCTAAAAGAACAACTGACTAAGGTAAAAAGCGGTAAGATGAAGAATTTTTGCTATGGCTCGACCTTGATTGCTTTTGCCTTAGAAAAAATCCCATTGATGCAACCACAACATGTATCACTGGGTGTGGATGGTCCTAGAGATCCATGTATGTAGAGGTGGGTTGAATTGATGGCTTGACATGTTCTCAGTCAATAATCATTTTCTCCCTTGCATTTTTTAGCTGGCTTGAGTGACAACATGTCATTATCGAGAAACATCCATACTCAGGGATGGATTATCGTGGAGATCTAGATTTGATTCTACCAGTTGGAACACAATGGGGTGCTATGGGTAATTTGTTTGACCAAAGTGCTTTTTAATTTTTCAAGTTTATACATGTTTTTTTGTGTTTTTTAATGTTTCCAAGACTAAACTAAAATTACTCTTATGCATACAGATGTGGGTACTGTTCAACCTGTGGTATGTCAATAGGTTGCAGGTGGGCCAGCGCAGAGAAACACTGGGAGAGTAGTTCTCTAGGACTTGGATTTGGCCGAGACCTTAGCTGAGTTGTAGGATCACATAGACGGATTAACCCTTGGCATTCCAGATATCCGAATCGAGGAGTTACCTATGAGGCTGTAGTGCCACACTATTAGTGTTCCTAACTGTTGGGCTAGGCTTTTGCACATGATAGCACAGGCTGTGACTTGTTATCATGAGCACCACTTGATCTACTTAGGATATTTTGTATGAATTTTTGAGTTTTCGGGTCAGATGACGAAATGTGTCTTGGGCGCAAATTTTGTAAAAACTTTTAAACACCTATCTATTTTACTTTTAGAGTTTTCATGGTTATATGCAATCCTATTCAACTAATGATGTGAATTGAAAATATTACTTTTACATAAGTCGCAAATGTCTATTTAACACATAATTCACTAGAGAATCAATAAATGTGTTAAGATTTCTGGAAATATGTTGATATCAAATGTGTTCAAAATGTATTTCTAAAATATGAAATCTAAGGAACATACAGAAAATTGCTGGATTTTGGACAATATAAATGTTTGTTAGTTGTAGTACAACGAGTTGTGAGTCCAGCCTAATCATGATTTGGTGAATGCCAAGTGAAATGGCATTAGAGAGTAGTTCAATCAACGCACTATACTAAGTGATATTGTTTTTTGATTACCCAATACAAATCCCTTGAAAACTCACTAACTCGTCACTTGGAGCGAAAATGGCCCATGTTGCAGAAGAGAAATTTTGCGTACTATGACTAGTACCATCGGCATAACCAAAAAAAGGTTCCAAAGACTCCGACATCTACAACAAATGCAAAGTGGATTACTAACCAGATAAAAATCTCTAAAAGGCACACACATACACATGCAATGAAAACATATATAAAGTGAGTTATACTACACTTAATCAAGCATAATAACGTTTGAGGTACAACCCGTTTTGGAGCTGCGACAATGGAATCCCATCGTAATCTACTAACTCGTAGGCTCTATTAGCATTATGATGTATGTGTTGTACTTGATGGCAACCCACTTGTAGCAGAACAACTCACTTGTACATGGTAACTAGATGAATGTACAGAAGAGATATCAAATGTGATAGAATGCATGGCAGTAGTATTTATACATGTGATGAAATGCATGGCAGCTTCAAGGAATCAGTTCAAAAGGCAACTCACTCAGATGAAAGATCACATTATAGTAGGTAAACAACAAAGAATTACAGATCAGTCTTCAAAAAATGAAGGAAGAAGAGTATATGCAGGTTCACCTTGACGAAGCTGCGTATACACGTAGGTTAATAGAACAAAAGGAGCGTACAACGTACACATGCAATTTCACAGAAGGAAAATCGTGTATACCTTGGAAAAACTAAGTTTTGGTCTGAAGTATTTTGATCCATGGTATTGGTCCAAGGTATCTGGTTCGAGGTATTGACCCTAGGTATTGGTCCTAAGTGGTTTTGGTCCATGGTTTTGAGAAAGGCCTAAAAACTATAAAAGGAGGAGAAGATCATTAGGCCAAGGTGTGCAAGTATCGAATATCTGATGAAGTGTGAGATCTAATATGCAGGTTATTGGGCTATGGTGTTGTGCTTGATCTGACCAAGGATGAACCTTAGCGTTTGATAAGATCTAATGATGTATCAGGATCTCAAGGCTTGAAGTGAATTATCTTTATGTGGTTTGATCATGTACATGAATAACTGGCGCATGTTGTAGTCTGTAAATATGATGATTTGGGTATGACTGAAGTCTGGAATAGTTGTAATTTTTAAATCATCATTTATAGATCTATATGCAAGTTCACTTTAGAAAAGGAGTGTATACACTCTGATTCTGCATATCAAAGCCGCGTATACATCATAAATCGGATTTGTAGATCTGTACGCTGGTTCGCCTTGAGGAAAGTGTGTATGCACACAGGTTCGACACATGCAAGTAGCGTATACCTTATAAAATATGTTTTAGTTGCTTCCGTTCGTTGTTGGAGTGTTCTGGGTTCTGGCTTGGGTTCTGGTTACTATATTCTAGTGACAACATTCTGAATGATTAGATTAATGGAGTGATTGATTGATTCGGTTATGGTTGGTTCAAAAAGAAATTGGTGGATGCCGATATATTTGATGATTGAATGATGTTGTTGATGGATCTAGTCTAAAAATTTATGAAACATGGTCCATGGAAGAAAAGAGAAGGTTGTAGCCTTCTGTAAGCCAGCACCTACGTACTAGTAAACATATCAGCTAGTATAAGAGCTAGGGGATTGTAGGTCCCTTCCAATAGAAGCTGGAGAATGAGAGAAGGTTGTAGCCTTCTGCAATGGAAGCCTGCGTACTGGTATAAGATTGCACTAGTACAAAAATTGTAAACATAATTCTTTTATTATTAAAAAAAGGCAGAGATGATTGCAGCAGGTGGTTTTCACCCACATTGGGTTTCCACCTTATATCTTGGTGTTCATGTGTGTTGATTATGTGTGATGATTTATTCTGTTTTTACTGCACTGTCTAACGAATTCCTGATATAATGGTTAAAATTCAATGCATGATAATTTGGGTAAATCAAAAGGATCTCTCCATATATGCTAGTTTCATTAAGTACAATTGCGTATACACGCTAGTTCACTAAGTTGAAGTAGTGTATACAAATCATTTTTGAAAATTAAATTATTGATCTGATAATACTGATTCAACCCCCCTCTCAGTATTATTTCCAACAACTGGTATTAGTGTAGGTCCTTTAGAAGAAGCTTGATCGCTTGAAGGAAGATCCATCATCATGAGTAATCAAGAAAGTGGGGTATCCATCAGACCGCCAATCTTTGATGGGAGAAACTTTGTTTATTGGAAGGTAAGAACCACAACCTATCTTCAATCTCTTGGAACAAATGTCTGGGAAATCGTGGAAGGAGGATGTACATTTCCATCAGCAATTCCTACAGATACAATAGGTAAAAAGCAATATGAAACTAATGCCAAGGTTGTCAATAAATTTTTGGGAAGTCTGTCACAATCAAAGTTTGTCAAAGTTATGTAGCTCAAATCAACCAAACAAATATGGGACAAAATCATTCTAAGCTATGAAGGAGACTCTCAGGTAAAACGTGATAAATTACAAACTCACAAAATTCAATATGAAACTCTCAAGATGCACAATGATGAAATTATATCGAGTTACTTCTTATGTATAGATGAGATTGTTAATTGCATGAAGAATCTGGGTGAAGAGATAAAGGAAGTTACCTTAGTTGAAAAAGTTTTAAGATCCTTATCTATTAAATTTGAATCAAAAGTATCTGATGCCATAGAAGACAAGCAGGATCTACAGACTATTACTATGACACAGCTTCATAGAATCTTAACTGCCTTTGAGATGAGAAAATGAGGTCCATCAGATATAAGAGAAGCCACATTTAAAGCTTCAACAAAAGGAAAATAAGAACTCAATGAATCAAGACATATTTTAGAAGAAGAAGAGGAAGCAAACTTTGTCAAGAAGCTTCAACGAGATTTTAGAAGATTCGGAGGTAAACTACTTTTCAAATGTTTTTCTTTTGGTAGAGACATTCATTATGCTACCAAATGTCCTCATAAAGATAAATATGATAAAGGGAAGGAATATGCAAAACGGAATAGAAAACAAAGTGTAAGTAAAAAGATCTGCTATACTCATGAAGATAGTGACGGTTTATTAAATAGTGATGAAGGTGAAAATAATAATGACTATAGACTTATGATGGATTATGAAGATGATGATTTTTTGGATGCTTTAGATGAAGATGATCTTTATGAAGAAATATCTAAACTTAAAATCTCTTTAGAAGAAAAGAATATGATTATAGATACCCTGACATACCAACTTGCTGAAAGAGAAAAACACAATGAAAAGCTAGAATGTGAAATTGTGGGTCTAAGAAAGGATCCTGAGAAAACAAAAGCTCTCAATCTTAGATTTTCTAAAGGATCAGAAACCTTTAGTAAATTATCAAAGTGTAGTGCTTTCCTCTAATAAAGATAGGCCTTGGATACACTGAAGAAACATCTCCATCACAGAAGTTGTCAACCTCCACTAAAAGCTATCTTGATGCAACAAAGAGCAGTGAACAATTTGACAATCGTCAGCAAAGGCATAAAGCAGATCACCAAGTGAATCAAGCTCAATTTACTTCAGGGATGAATAGAAACCACAATCAACCTCAGGTAAGTCGTACACAATTTTCTTTAAAGATAAATATCAATAAAAACTACAATCAACATGTTAGTAGATTCGATAATCACAGGTACTTCTTTAATGGTCAATACTTCTCATGTCATAATTTTGGACACAAAGCTACTCAATGTGTTTCTTACAAAACTATTATGACTAGAGAAGCACGAAATCAAAGGAATATGACAGGGATGAAGAAAAGTTCCAATAATGACTTTTTTCTTCTTGAAAATGAAATAGAATGCTCAATCTGTAACAACTTTGGCCATGAAGAATCTGAATGCAGGGGTAAATTTTGGCAAATAGCTCAATAGGAGAAAAATCCATTAAATACCAAAATATGGAGAAAGAAATAACCACAAACAGAAAGATGTGGTATAGCCTTGTATGCAGAAGGACAAGAAAACCAATGGTACATCGACAGTGGATGCTCAAAACACATGACAGATGAAAAAGAAAAATTACACTCATGTAATGCTTTAGAAAAGGAAAAGAGTGTCTCATTTGGAAATGACACTCCTGTTGTCATAAAAGGTAAAGGCTCTATTTTCTTGAAAGAAAAAGTTAAAGTTGGGAATGTTATGTATGTTGATGGCTTAAATCATAAACTGTTGAGTGTGAGTCAAATGTGTGATCAAGGAAATGAAGTAGTATTTCGATCAAATGGATGTGTTGTTTGTGAGCTTGATACAGGAGAAATTGTGATCAAAGGGACAAGAACTCCAAACAACCTATACATACTCAAGGGAGGACAACAATAGTGCTATCTAAGCAAAAATGATGAAAAATGGAAATGGCACAGAAGATTGGGACATCTAAGCTTTTATCAAATAAGAAAAACATGCAGATTCCAGGTTGTTCGTGATCTTCTAGATATCAACATTCCTAAAAATACTATATGCAAATCATGTCAATCAGTAAGCAAACCAGATCTCACTTCATCGAAAAGAAAGGGTCAACTAGTAAGCCTCTTGAACTTGTTCATACTGATTTATGTGGACCATCAAGGAAAAAGTCACCTCATGGAGAAGAATACTTTATATTATTCATTGATGATTTTTCTAGAATGTGTTGGATAGGTCTTCTAAAACATAACGATGAAGCATTTGAAAAGTTCAAATCCTTCAAAGCTTTGGTTGAAAATGAATCAGATCGCAAAATCAAATGCCTTAGATTTGATCGAGGAGGCGAATTTACCTCGTATGAATTCTTTGACTTTTGTGAACAACATGGAATAAAAAGGCAATTATCCACTGCAAGCACTCCTTAACAAAATGGAGTGGTAGAAAGGATTAACAGAACTATTCAACAAATGGCTCATACTATGCTAGATGAATCTGGAACTCCTGCAACCTTCTGGGGTGAAGCTGCATTCGTTGCCATCACTATTCTCAACCAAGCAAATGTTTGGGTAAATAGCACTCAAACTCCACGTGAACTTTGGTATGGTATGACTCTTACTATAAAATACTTGAAAGTTTTTGGAAGCAAATGTTACATAAAAAGGACTAATGAAAAACTTGGTAAGTTTGAACCCAGAACAGATGAAGGTATTTTTCTTGGCTACTCTTCCCGAAGTAAAGGATATAAATGTTACAATAAAAGACTTGGGAAAATTATTGAAAGTATTGATGTTGTGGTTGATGAAGCATACAAAAATCCAAAACAGATAAAAACCGAAGATTATGACAATGAAGAAGATGAGGATAATTTTCCCACATCAAATCACACTGATTCTGAAGAAGAAACCAATGAAGCACCAAATGAAGAGATAATGATAGAAGAAAAAACTTTGTCCAGGTATGCTCAGAAAAATCATCTAGAAACTCAAATTTTAGGGGAAAAAGGGGTAGGTGTGCAGACTAGAAGAACCATTATCGAAGCTTCAATCTATCTAACATTACTATCTTCCACTGAACCTCAAAATGTAAATGAAGCATGTAGAGATGAATGTTGGGTCAAGGCCATGAATGAAGAACTTGAGCAAATTGAAAAGAATAATACTTGGGAATTAGTTCATATACCTCATGATAAGAATATCATAGGAACTAAATGGATATTCGAAAACAAGCTAAACGAAAATAGAGAAGTTATTAGAAACACGGCCAGAATTGTTTTTAAAGGATATGCTCAACAAGAAGGTATAGATTTTGAAGAAAAATTTTCACCTGTTGCTAGACTTGAAGCCATAAGAATGTTTCTTGCTCTTTCTAGTTTTCAGAAATTCAAAGTATACCAAATGGATGTAAAATTCACCTTTCTTAATGGAGACTTAGAAGAAGAAGTCTATATTGAACAACCAGAAGGATTCATTCTTGGAAATGATGAAAAACTTGTATGCAAACTCAAAAAAGCTCTCTATGGTATAAAACAGGATCCAAGGGCATGGTATTACCATCTTGACAAATATCTCCACCAACAGGGTTTTTCAAAGGGGTCAGTAGATAAAAATCTATATACAAAGATGGACATTGGTAAATTGCTAATAATTGTTGTGTATGTTGATGATATCATTTTTGGTAGCAATGAAGAATCCATGAGTTAGAATTTTTCTTCAATAATGCTACGAGAATTTGAAATGTCCTTGCTTGGTGAGCTTACCTATTTTCTTGGTCTACAAGTTCAACAAAATAAAGATGGTATTTTTCTCTCACAAACCAAATATCTCAAACAGATCCTGAAAAGGTACAACATGGAAGATTCTAAACCAGTATGTACCCCAATGGTAACAGGATGCAGTCTTAGCTCAAATGATGAGTCATTAGTAGTGCATCAACCAACTTATAGATCCATGATTGGCAGTCTACTTTATCTAACAGGTACCCGACCAGACATTATGCATGCAGTGGGAATTGTTGGAAGATTCCAAGCAAATCCAAAGGAATCACACCTTCAGGAAGTCAAAAGTATCTTCAAATATCTTCAAGGAACACAGAACTTTGGTTTATGGTATCCTAGAGAAACAAATCTTACACTTCATGCATATACAAATGCAGATTGGATCGGAAGTGTTGATGAGAGAAAAAGCACTAGTGGTGGTGCATTCTATATGGGTTCCAGGTTGGTCTCTTCATTCAGCAAGAAACAAAGTTCAATTGCATTATCTACGGCTGAGGCAGAATACGTGGCTGCCACATCTTGCTGCACACAACTATTTTGGCTGATGCAAACCTTGCAAGACATTCAGATCACATGTACTCCACCCATCTCCATTCTATGCGATAATACAAGTGCCATCAATATTTCAAAGAATCCAGTCATGCACTCCAAGACCAATCACATACCCATAAAATATAATTTCCTACGTGAAAACGTGCTTAAACAAAAGGTCAAATTGGAGTATGTTCCCTCTAAAGAATCGGTTGTTGATATATTCACTAAACCACTACCCAGAGAGACATTTGAATATCTTAGACAAAAGCTGGGAGTAGTTTCTGCATCATCCTATTGTTAAATCCTATTTTTTACAGAAAGGTGGTTATATGCAAGTTTCATGAAGCATAGTCGTGTACATATGCTAGTTTCTATGGGAACAGACACATATATGTTGGTTTGAAGAAAAGCAGTGGGCCAAACTCAAGAAAAAGGGGTCTGATATGGTTCTGTCAATTATCTTCTTTGTTTGATGATGGTTTCAATCTGCTAATATATTGGTCCTCATAGTGTTGTTGATCACTTGATGTATATCTGATGATGATGATGCTTTGATATCTCTTACTGACATATGCAATGAGAAGTTCTGACAGTGAACATGTGGAACAGGTTTAGGGGGAGAACATGGTTGATAATATTTTGGGAATTAATACAGGTTTTTGATGTTGCTGATAGATGTTTATGGTGCAGATCATATATGGTGTATGATAGTTGCTGATGACTATCATGGTCTTGTTTAGGTCTTTGGTCTTTGTTAAAACGTAATGTATATCTTTTAAAGACCCATAAGTCATATGATGTAATTTTGAACCCCACTATGCATGGATGGATGATGTAATGTTTCTTGTTTTTTATAAACAATTGATATATCCCAACTTGCTTGGGTGGATGAGTCGACTTTGGTATATCCCCACTTGGTTGGGAGATAGATGTATGTATGAGTCATCAGTGATAGGAAGGTCATTTGTGATGTATGTATAGAGACATGTTATTCTTTTTAGAACATCTTTTTGCAGACTTTGCTTATGTTGAGGGGGAGCATGGACTTGATCATGGGAGCTTAATCAGCACACTTCAGCATATCAAAGAATTTAGCATGCACTTAGGGGGAGAAGGACCCTTTGCCCTTGATGTCAAAGGGGGAGAATGACTTGGTGTGGTTGTATCAAATGACTTGGTGTGGTTATTGTTGCCATCAAGTCCAAAGGGGGAGATTGTTGGGATTATGATGTATGTATTGTACTTGATGGCAACCCACTTGTAGCAGAATAAGTCACTTGTACATGGTAAATAGATGAATCTACAAAATAGATATCATATGTGATGAAATGCAAGGCAGCTTCAAGGAATCAATTCAGAAGGAAACTCACTCAAATGAAAGATCACATTATAGCAGGTAAACAACAAAGAATTATAGATCAGTCTTCAAAGAATGAAGAAAGAAGGGTATATGCAGGTTCACCTTGACCAAGCTGCGTATACACGTAGGTTAACAGAACAAAAGGAGCTTATAGTGTACACATGCACTTTAACAAAAGGAAAAGCGCGTATACCTTGGAAAATTAAGTTTTGGTCTAAAGTATTTTGCTCCATGGTATTGGTCCAAGGTATCTGGTCCGAGGTATTGACCCTAGGTATTCGTCCTAAGTGGTTTTGGTCCATGGTATTGAGAAAGGCCTACAAACTATAAAAGGAGGAGAAGATCATTAGGCCAAGGTGTGCACGTATCGAATATCTGATGAAGTGTGATATCTAATATGCAGGTTATTAGCTTATGGTGTTGTGCTTAATATGAACCAAGGATGAACCTTAGTGTTTGATAAGATCTAATGATGTATCAGGATCTGAAGGCTTGAAGTGAATTATCTTTATGTGGTTTGATCATGTATCTGAATAACTGGCGCATGTTATAGTCTGTAAATATGATGATCTGGGTATGACTGAAGTATGGAATAGTTGTAATGTTTAAATCATCATTTACAGATATGTACGCAGGTTCACTTTAGAAAAGGAGCGTATACATGTTGGTTTTGCTTATCAAAGCCATGTATACATCACAAATTTGATTTGCAGATCTGTACGCTAGTTCACCTTGATGAAAGCGTGTACCTTATGAAATATGTTTTGGTTGCTTCTATTTGTTGTTGCAGTGTTATGGGTTATGGCTTGGGTTCTGGTTACTATATTCTAGTGACAACATTATGAATGCTTAGATTGATGGAGTGATTGATTGATTCAGTTGTGGTCGGTTCAAAAGTAAATTGGTTGACGCATATATATTTGATGATTGAATGTTGTTGTTGATGGATCCAATCTGAAAATTTATGAAATGTGGTCCCTGGAAGAAACAAGAAGGTTGTAGCCTTCTATAGGCTAGCACCTATGTACTAGTAAACATATCAGCTAGTACAAGAGCTAGGGGATTGTAGCTTCCTTCTAGTAGAAGCTGGAGAACGAGAGAAGGTTGTAGCCTTCTGCAAGTAGAAGGCTGCATACTGGTATAAGACTGCACCAGTACAAAAATTGTAAACAAAATTATATTATTATTAAAAGAAGATAGAGATGATTGCAGCAGGTGGTTTTCACCCACATTGGGTTTCCACCTTATGTCTTGGTGTTCATGTGTGTTACTTATGTGTGATGCTTTATTCTAGTTTTACTACACTTTCTAATGAATTCCTGATATACTGGTTAAAATTCAATGCATGATAATTTTGGTAAATCAAAAGGATCTCTGCATATACGCTAGTTGCATTAAGTACAATTGCATATACGTGCTAGTTCACTAAGCTGAAGTGGCATATACAATTAAGTTTTGAAAATTAAATTATTGATCTAATAATATTGATTCACTCCCCTCTCAGTATTATTTCCAATAGGCTCCCTTTGCCAAAACACGTTTGACAACATAAGGACCCATCCACATTGGTTTGAATTTCCTTGCTCCAAGTTTATCATCTTCCTGATTGTAAAGCAAGACCAGGTCTCCTTCTTATAAGATATGAGGCTTAACATTCATATCATATTGTGCCTTAATACGTTTCTTACGTGATTCGTTATCCAATGCGGAATCATGATGGGGTTCATCCAGATGGATTATTTCCAAGAAACATACTTCTTCTTTAGAAGTATCGGGTAACACGTCAATCACAAGTTTAAGCAATGAAATTTCACATTGTATCGGTAAGATTGCTTCCAAACCATACAACAACTGAAAGGGTGTAAATCCAGTTGCATTTCTCACCGAGGTTCAATATGCTCGCAAGGCAGAGTATAGGATCAAGTGCCAGTTTCTTTTATGACCCCCTATCATTCATTGCAACATCCGCTTCAGGACCTTGTCGATGGCCTCAACTTGTCCATTTGCTTGTGGATAATACGGGGTAGAACTATCATGTGACAGTCCCAACTTAGCAGTCAACTCAACCATCATGTGATTACGAAAATGCGACCCATGATCTGTAAATATGGCTTGTGGTACACCAAACTTGGCAACCACATGGTTAAAAAAGAAAAGAACAACCGTTTTGCCATTGTTGTTCAATGTTGGCATTGCCTCAGCCCATTTGGTAAAATAGTCAACGACGACTATAATATACCCATGCCCCCTAGCTAAGGTGGGGTTACATGTCATAAAGTAAATGCCCCACTTGGCAAATGGGCTAACAAAAACATCTGGATGCAATGGTGTAGGTGGTAATCTAGTTTTTCAATCACATATCTTGCATGCATGACAACTTCTGACAACAATAATACAATATTTGAATATAGTTGGCCAGAAGTAACCGGCATGGAGAATTCTTTGTGTGGTTGCATATCTAGATAAGTTTCCACCACAGGCACCTGAATGGTAATCATTCAATGCCTTCTCAGCCTCCTCATGTGTGAGGCACCTCCGTAAAATCACATCGATACCACGATGGTAAAGTGTGTCACCAATGATCAGATAATATTTGGCTTGGTAACAAATATGTCACTATTGTGAGTGAGAGGTATCTTGCTAGAAAGTTTGGGTTTGGATATAAATCATTATATCTCCATACCAGACATCGAATGAAGAAATTAGAAATAGAGACTCATCCAAAATTGATGGTTCAGATGTTGAATCAATGGAGGTCGAGGGAAGGTCACATAGTAACTCAGTGAAAACTAGAGATTTCTTTGATTTAAACTTGATGAAATCTAAATCAAATTCCTGTAAAATAATTATCCATTTTGAATATTTCCCCCCAACAATTGATGTTACAAAATGTATGTCATAGGGTTACAATCTGAAATGACCTTTTTTTTGCATAACAATATATAATGGCAAAATCTTTGAACAACTTGCACCACTGCCAATGCTAGTTTTTCGACATAAGAGTACTTATTTTCTGTATCGTTGATATTACGAATCAAGTAATAAATAGGATGTTCAATCCCATTTTATTCCTGGACTAAAACCAATGGTTGTATCTGCAGTGGCAAGATACAGGTAATATTCATTTTGGTAATTTCGAGAATACATTAATGAAGCTATAACTAGGGCATCTTTAAGAGCATCAAAGGAAGCTTGCGCAACCTGATCCCAATGAAAGGGTATCTCCGTTTTCAAAAGACGTGTAAAACCTTTAGCCATTTCAACGTAATTAGGAATGAATGTCCTCATAAAGTTGGCTTTCCCTTGAAGTCTCTGTAACTGTAAAACATTTGAAGGTGGAGGCAAATCCAAATTAATTGCCTGAACCATTAATGGATCCAATCAAATCCCTTCTCGAGACACTACAAATCCAAGCAAGCGACCGGAACCAACACAAAACACACATTTGTGTGGAAAGAGATGAATCTTGTAGTGTCGGCACCGTAAAAGTATTGCTCTCAAGTGTTGCGGGTGATCAGTCTGCTTTTGTGAATGAGCAGGTAAATCGTCAAGGTATGGTTGAACAATGTGCTTGATGTCATGGAAGGCATAATTCATTGCCCTCTGAAATGTGGCCCTAGCATTATTCAAACCAAATGGGAATTTCCTATAGGCGAATGTGCCCCATGGACAAATAAATTTTTTTTTTCGATTGGTCCTGTGGGTGTATATTTTATTGTAGCCAAAAAATCCATCCTTAAATGAGAATATTTCACATCCAGCACATTCATCAATAATCTAGTCGATAAGAGGTGTAGGATAATTGTCCTTTGGACATACCTAAATTACATCCCTATAATCAATGCACACTCATAACATTCCTTGTTTCTTCATGACATGAACAATGTTGGAAACCCAGTCAGTAAGAGGAACAGAGTAAATGAAACCAGCCCACAAAAGTTTTTCAACTTCTACTTTAATTTCAGCAACTTTCTTTGGATGTATAGGTTGAGGCCGTTGTTGAACTAGCTTGACATCAAGGTACATTTTGATTTCGTGTTTAACAATACTAGAGTCAAAACCTGGCATCTCCTCGTAAGACCATGAAAAAATATCTCTAAGTTCATGAAAGAGAATACGGTAATTATCGAGTTCCAATGGAGAATAAGATTTGCTGACATGAATGTTCTATACAATATTAGGCTTGGTTAATAGAAACTGTTTCTTCAATATTTGACAAATTTCGCTCATATTCGATTGTGTCTATGAAAACTGATTTCGGTAGGAAATCAACGACTGATGGGTGGTTTAGTTCATTTGAATAATCTTCAATGTCATCTGGAATATGGGAACGATGATGATAATCTTCCCATGGTTCCTCTCCTATCATCATTGATTGGATGATTCCTTCATCCGTAAAATGTGTACGTGAAAAAGGATCCAAAGAGGTAGCATATTCTAATGACCTATCTACCCATACAATTGTTAAGTGTGGATTTGGGTTTGCTACACAAGCCAAAAATATTGATTGCTATGATGATTCAATGGGGCTTAACAACATTATCTCAATATTAATATCAACTTCAACTTTGTTGGTAATCCTCCTTAAACCAGATGAGGTGGAGGAAATCATGTTGCAAGTCTCTACTCTTGCCACTTTCGCCAAATCAGATGGTGACAGTAAGGTAAAAATTCCCATTAGGGAAGGATCTTTAAAGAGACCTACTCCAACATTTTGAAGTGACAACGGGGTTCAGTGTACTAATAGAATTATTCCCGTAGCCTGTGAACTATTGGCAAAGAAGGCTAGTTGATCAATCACTGTGATTCCACCCTTAAAAGGGAATGCAATAGTACAAAAGTATGTGGAAACCATATCTACCATAGCATATACCCAAGGCCTTCCCAGTAAAATGTTGTAATCGAGGGGTTCTTCAACTACCTTCACTTCAATAGTAACTATTTTGCCCCCTAGTTCGATTTGTAGGTTACTCAAAATCACACACGAATTATATGTTCTTTCATCAAAAGCTTTCAACGTGGTTGGTGATCGTGACAATGATGGTGAACCAAGTGTTTTCCAGTAGCTCATGGACATAATGCAAGTAGATGCCCCCTCATCAATAATAGTTCGGTGAACATTCTTATTGAGAGCATTTACTTGAATTAGGAAATCTAACTGTGCTAGTAAGTGTGGTCTATATCCCACATGGTTAAAAACCACAAGATTTGAATCCGTAGGATCTATTCCACCTATTGCTAACAATAAAGCCTACTTATGGGAGGGATAGTTTTGTAACATCTCAAGTGTCGACATAGCAAAAGGTGATTGAGCAAGATCTTCCACTATGTTATAATTTTGAGCTGCTCGAGCCCAAGGGTTGAATGTCGATTTGTGCACAACTCCATTTGGTGGTTTTATTGTCAATTCAGGTACGATGGGTGGAACATTTTTAGATGAAGTCGAAGTCGAAGGATTAGGTTGATCAGTGGCCTGATTATTCGATGATGATGACGGATTTCCATAATCTTTGTTTTTCGTTGACACCAAAAATTCATTTTGTCACTTTGTGATGGATAACATGAGTACTTGGTATGTGGAAGCATCATCTGTGGCAACCAAATGTGTCTCCAGGGTTGGAAATGGATTAGTCAACAATGCCGATGTGTTTGAAGTCTTTAAAAGTTTAGAGACCTCAGAGCAGTGTGGACAATCTCTTGTAAAATGCTTGTCATTACAGATCAGACATGGATAACGAGGTTTCCTAGCCAAAGTAGAGGAATCAGATGATTTCTCTAGAGGGGAATTTTCTTGTTTCTTTTTGTTTTTCCCCTTTTTCTTTCTCCCTGGTTGCTTTGGATTTTTCTTTTGTCATATGACACAAAATTAATCTCAGAGTCAAGAGAATTTTCTGATGCATTGGTAGTTTGATTGAAAATAGCAATAGTTTGACTAGATGGTCTTCCTACTATTTGCATGCTTGAAGAACCAATCACACCATTGCCGACATGAGAGTACTTACTCGATTGTGGAGGAGGGGGGACAGTGAAAGATGGTCGAGGTGCATTGGGAATTTTATCATAAATCCTACTGGATTGTGCATAAATAAAATCCAAGTATTGGGCACAAGCAATAACTTGCTCTTCTTTGACAACTCCACCTTTTTCCACATCCTCGGTGATTGATGGCAACAAGGATTTTATGAACCACTCAGCTAAATGATGATCAGGAACATATGTCTTAGCTATTCGATGACAACGCTGCCACTCATAAATATGATCTAATATATGGGTAGTAGTAGTCTGTTTAAATTTTGTTAGGAGTTCCGTTCCAATCTCGTATCTGATGGGTAACTGGAAGTGGGTCAAGAATGTAGTGGCTAAGGTGGTGAAATTATCAAAAGAAGCTCTTGGTAATTCAATGTACCATTTAGTAGCTAGACCAGTATGTGTTCTTTGAAAAAGATGAAGTCTAACCGAATCGTCATTTAAGGAGTTTGATGAACACCACAAATGAAAGGTCATGACATGATTTTATGGGTCTTCTCTAGGATTTCCGTTAAATTTCGGAATGTCAGATGGTAACTTATGCGGAATTATATGCCACTAAGATGCATATAAGATTAAATCATTAGTGAGATGATTTAAATCTGATAATGATAAAGTTGCTACAAATGACAACTGTTGATTTAAGTCACGTTGAGCATACCTAAGATATGATGGAATTGCCTGAGCAATAGGCATCTGCATTTGGTAACCTTGGTATGGTTGTTGAACAAAACCAGTATAAGGTGGTTGTTGATAACCTGGTTGAATCTATGATTGTCCATAACTTGCAAAGCCTTGCTGACCAGGACCTTGGTAAGCTTGAGATTGACCAAAATTAGGTTGAGCTTGTGGAACAAGTCCAAACTGGGGTTGGAATTGCTAGAAGTGGGGTTGTAGAAATTGAGGCTGCCATGGTTGTTGAATCAACTATTGTTATTGTTGGTACAACTGTTGTTGATTTAATGGTTGTTGTTGTCTAGAAATGAAAGGTTGGCCTAGTTGTGAATAAACTATACCAGTGTAATCTTAGATCAATCCAAATAAGGGTATACTAACCTGAGGTTGTTATTGAACTCTAGAAACAAGTGGTTGTTGTACAACAACTTGAGGAACTTGAACTTCTTGACCTGAAACGTGTGGTTTCAAGGTAGAAGGATCAGTTTGTACCAGTTGAGATACAATAATTTGAACTTGTAACTGTGGTACAACAGTAACAACACGTGTAGTAGGAATAGCTGACATAGTTTGCATTGGTTGTGTTGGCTACACAAGCCTCGGTTGAACTGGCATTGTTGGTTTCCATTGACAAACTCTAATTCTCGGTTGAATTTAATACTGTGGGATATTACTATATGGTAGTCCTCCAGAATAAGGAGGATATGGTGAATAAGCATATTTCTCTCCATATGGTGGCAATCCAATATTTAATGGATACATAAATCTTTGTTGACTAGATTACCCAGCTTGATACTGAAATGCAGGATCAAACTGTTGAGTTCCCATTAGAGAAGAACCAGGTAAAATTCTGGTTGAGGACATGGGTGATGCCCATGGTGTAGAAGCAACCCCTGAGTGGGTTCCAGACAATGATTGGTAACAAACCGGGATAGACGATTCACCATACAGGTGCACCTCAGGAGTGGTAGAAAACATTGAAGAGGTTGCAATAGAAGATTCTGCTACAGCTACATCAGATGATACAATCTAAGATGTTGACGATTGTTCAACTATAGTTAACTGACCCAAAAGTTGTCCTAAAGAATCGACGGGTACTTAAAAAGAAGCAGGATCAAATGGAGCGAAAAGATCAGGAGTATTAGGGTAAAGATAAAGCCCAGTTCCAAAGTGAAACACAGTTCCAGGTGTGGAATCTTTTTCTAATTCCTCCTCTATAGTAATTAAAGCTGGTGGAAGAACTTCACTGTCAGGTCCATAAAAGATTTCTGGTCTTAATGAAGTTGAAGTTTCAATAGTTACTGATGTCTCAGGGGTAACCAGTTGATCGTCTTCGAGTAAAGTAACAACTTCTGAATGTTCAAATTCAAAGTCCATATGTTCGAGTAAATGAACAACAGTTTCAGAAAGAAGTTCCTCAACAACTTTAGGTTCAGATGTAACTTCTGTTTGAACTAGGATAGATTCAGGATTAAATTCTGGCTGAATTGATTCGAGTTTAGAAGTAATTTCTTATTAAGCAACTTCAAGTTCAGGATCAACTTGTTGTTGAACAACCTCAGTACTGTTTCACCAAGATCAGTGCTAATGTCCTCAGGTAATTGTGAAACTTCTTCTTCAGAAACAAATGGGCTAGAAATGGTTGGAGTAACTGGAGTTTCAGTACTTACTGAAATAGATGATTCAAGTAATTCAGATGAAGAACTAGGAGTTCTTGATGTACTAGACTTAGTTAAGTGAGACTGCTTTGCCCAAATTGGTGTCGCTTCGGGAGGCAAAGGTGATTTTCTCGCTGTTCTCCACGAACAACGGCGTATGGGTTAATGTTCCTCCATGATTGCTGATTAATTTTATTATCAAAGAAGAAATAAACAAAAAGGGGTATACTAGACAAAAGGATTTCCAAGCAACTGTGAACTACAGAATACCTATTGGTGAACCAAGAAATACGAGCAGGCAATCTCCTCGAATGCTGTGTTTGGTGTATCACATTTTACAAGGTGGCTGACTCAGTTACTTAAGGATGGATAACAACCTAGAGATATCCTCCCATATATATCCGAAGGTATGCGGAGGCCCAGTCTATATAAGCATTGTCTAATGAAAAACCACACAGTGAGAGCATTCCAATATACTTTACGTACAGTAACACTGCCCTATATACCCGAAGGTACATGGACGAGCTACGATATACTCACGTACGTGGAATAAGGTATCGCACTCGTGATGTATTGCAGACAAGTTAGCGACAACTGCTTTATTTCACCACACCGAAACACGTCTCTAGCCTAAAACCACTAAATGTTCTCATTAATGACAATTCTCCATTAGGTAAATTGATGTTTATTTTAAGTTGATCTTGCTTAGGAATTTGCCTTTCAAGTTCACCACGTGATGTATTATGAAATTCCTAGGAATGCAATTATCATGATAATCATTCTGTTGGGCCTCCAAAATGTCTTCAAAATGACATCCACTTCCACCTTTATCGCCACCATTTCATTCACATGTCGCAACTCCATAACCATATAACCTTTCATTAGCCACCATTTTCATAAATATATTGGTTAGGATCCTTATTTACCAAAGTTATTTATTTTATGTGTAAAGTGAAGTTATGATTAAAAACTAAGAAATTAACATGGTTCCATATATGTGTGTGTGTGTGTTTGTGTGTGTGGCTTGAGTTTCATGACATGTGTAGTTCATTTGGAAGCTTCCAGGGCACCCTTATGTGGCCTCCAATGCTCAAGTTCGATTTCCCTTCAAAGGAGATTTGGATAAAGGTCAAAGAAGGATATGTTTCCTATTTGGATTGTAACTCTGTGAGGTGTCTCATCATTTCTTATTTGGATTAGAACTCTATGAGACACTTAGGGGATATGTGTATCATTATGAGCTATTTGGTTGTAAGTATATGAGATTTTCTAGTAGATCTTCATTAAATAGGATAGCTTCTTATGTTTTTGTATAAATAGGAGAGCCTTCTCATTTGAAAGGCACGTGTAAAGTTGGAGAAATGCTCATGTTTTTAATAGGGAAGTTGGAGCTTATACTTGGAGATTTGAAGATTTAGTTTTTCTTGCATATGGAGCTTCTTCACTTGCCATCGTCATACACCATTGGAATGGCCATCTAATGATTGTGAGATTTAATTGCTTTTATAATTTAAATTTTATTTGCTTTCTTAGTATTAGTTTTAAAATGACTATGTAATCTTCGCTTTTCTAAAAACATTTCAATAGGGAAGATTTATGTATTTTCTAATTGGATTAAGTTTGAGGCAAGGGCTCATAGTTATTTAGTTTTTTTTCATCTTCTTTCATGTTTTGTTATTTACTTTCTTATATTAAACCATCAATTCATTGTATAATTGAATAAAGGATCAGGCCAAGGTGACTTCAAATTGGGTGATTGAATGTTCAACCTATGCAATCATTGAGCTTTACTTTTTCGTTCTTTTATATTTTCTTTTAAGATCCTCATTTAATTGCATTAACTGATATTCCTAGAGGTCATTCTATGAAATTGATTTAATCATATTTCAAGATTGGATGGTTGAATATTTGATACATGCAATTACTAAGTTATTTTTTGCACACTTTACTTGATTTTCTAGGAAATTAGAAGTTAAAGTATGAACAATTGCTTACACATCATTTCAAGAAGGTAACACTTCATAATTAAATGCTGGAGTAACTAAGCATACATTAGTTGTTTTTTATTTCACAAGTTAGTTGAATTTCATTTTCATTATTTGATTTCATAGATTAGATGAACTGGTTTTCGTTATTTTGTAGTTAGATTGATCTAAAGTGAAAGACAATTTCTAGCACATATAGTGCACGCATGCTTCACAAGTTTACGAAACCCCTGGGTTGACAAATTGAATGATAGGCAATAATTTTGCCCCAACATTTTGGCGTCGTTGCCGGAGAAGTGTGCATAGGAACTAACTTCTAGTTTAAAGTGTATTTTATTTGTTTTTGTTTTTACTAACCATTTATGGACAAAGAATCTAAAATGCAGCCCAAAGACTACATTGAGGAATGGTATCAAGAAGTGGTTACGCCACAATATTCATCAATTCTTCAAGAGATCCTTGTGGAAAATCTAAAGGTTAAAACGATTTCTCATGTCCTCATGCACAATCAGGTACATTTTACAAATTTGTGTATAAACATTTTAGAAAATTTAATCTATAAATGGATCCATTGGAAACATTCATATACTTAAAAAAAAAAAAAAAAAAAAAGAAGAAAA